>JAQZBX010002738.1:0-69712 GCA_029593785.1 Cabassous unicinctus | reverse complement strand
ATACATAAAGAACTCTTACAACTCAATTATAAGAAATCAGTCAAACTCAATTAAAAGTGAGCAAAAAGGGAGTAGATGTGGCTCAAACAGTGTTGAGCACTTGCTTCCCACATGGGAGGTCCCGGGTTCGGTGACTCCTAAAAACAAACAACAAGCAAACAAATGAAAAAATCAACTCAAGGAAGCCGGTGTGGCTCAGTGGTTGAGCGTTGACTTCCCACAAACGAGTCCCAGGTTCAGTCCCTGGCCCCAGTACCTCAAGGAAAAAAAAAAGGGCAAAAGGCTTGAATAGACATTTTGGCTAAGGATATTTGGTGAAGAAAGTAAGTGAATGCATTATAAGCATATGAAAAGATGCTGATCATCATTAATCATTAGGGTGGAAATGCAAATTAATACTAAAATGAGATAGGTCTACATTCACACTAGAATAAATATAATAAAAAAAGACAGAAAATGCCAAATGTTGGCAAGAAGGCAAAGAAATTGGAATTCTTGTGCCTTGCTCATGGGAATATAAAATGTTACAGCACTATGGGAAGTAGTTTGACAGTTTCTTAAAAAGTTACACATGAATTTATCAGATGACCCTGCAATTCCACTGCTAGGAATCTACCCAAGAGAAAATATATGACCACTCAGAAACATGTATGAATGCTTAAAGAATCATAATAATCATGCAAAACTGAAACAATCCAAATGGCCATCAACTTGTGAATTGATACATCATTTGGTATATCCATACGATAAAATTCTATTTCACAATTAAAGGACTTAACTTTTGATACATGCTGCAATGTAGATGAACTTCAAAAACATTATGCTGAATGTAAGAAGCCAGGCTCAAATATTATGTATTGCATGATTCCATCTATATGAAATTCTAGAAAAGGCAAAATTGTACAAACAATAATTAGAACAATGGTTGCTTGGGGTGAGAAAAACAATTGATTAATTCTCACAGTTCTTTGGGTTGACTTCTCAGCTAGGAAATTCTCACATGAGGTCTCTCATATGATTGCAGTCAGTTTTGACAAGGGCTGTAGTTGTCTGAAGGCTTGATGGGCGGGGTTTCCACGATGGATTACTCACATACCTTTTGGCTATTTACCAGTGCATCTAAATATTGCCTCTCCATGTAAATTGGGCTTTTTAGAGCTTTTTGGCTGGATTCCAAGAGAGAAGAAAGTGGAAGCTGCCAGTCCAGTTAATTGCTCGGCCCAAAACAGGCAAAATGTCACTCTGCTACATTCTATTAATCAGGGCAGTCATAAAACCTGCCCATATTCCAGAGGTTTGAAAAATGAATGCTATCCGTTGATGGATGAGTGACAGGAATACATTTCGGAAGAGTGTGTGGGATGAGATAGAGTATTGCAACCATCTTTGAAAAAGAAATTGCTACAGTTATTTCAACTGTTTTATTATTATCTGTAAGATATAGTTATTGGCAGTTCAGATGATTAAAAATTAATCATGTGGTATATATCAAATGCTAACAATTTTTACAAGATCGCTATTTTATTTTATATATTTTTTTAAGATTTTATTTATCCTCCCCTCCCTCTTGCTTTGTGCTTGCTGTCTGCTCTCTGTGTGTGCTTGTCTTCTCCCCAGGTGGCACCAGGAACCGATCCTGGGACCTTCCAGAGTAGAGAGAGGTGCTCAATCTCTTGAGCCACCTCAGCAGCTTGGCCTGCTGTGTCTCATTGTCTTTCCTCTGTGTCTCTTTTTGTTGCATCATCTTGCTGCGCCAGCTCTCCACGCAGTCCAGCACTCTGTGCAGGCCAGCATTCCTGCACGGGCTAGCACTCATGCGCAGGCCAGTATTCCACGTGGGCCAGCTCTCTGCTCAGGCCAGCTCGCTGTGTAGGCCAGCTTACCTTTCACCAGGAGTCCCTGGAATCGAACCCTGGACTTCTCATGGTAGACGGGAGCCCAATTGCTTGAGCCACATCTGCTTCCCAAGATTGCTATTTTAGAATAGCATTGTACTGCTGCCTTATTTGGAAAAATCATATTTTCCAAAGGATAATACTTTCTGATTATCATTATCAATAAAATTTTTTAGTAGGTTCATTGTTAAGTTCAGATTTGATCACCTATTATGTGTAACACCCACTAAGAAAGATATTATATTATTCACATTTTACAGGAGGGAAAAGCTTGTCATTTTTAAGTACAAAAATCAGAATTTGATTTTGTACTTGAAACTCAATTCCAATGAATATCCTTAAAAATATTTTTACTTAAAAAACGTACATACTGAAAAGTACAGAGGTCATAAATTTATAGTTTGATGAACTTTCATACCTTTAACATAACTGTGTAATCAGCACCCAGATCAAGAAACAAAATATTACCAGCCCATCCAAATCTCCCCTGGTGCCCTTTCCAGCCATATCCCGCAAGAGTATCCATTTTCCTGAATTTCAGTATTCATATGTACCAATTTTGATATGTTTTTCAACTTTTAATGAAGTGAGTCATAGAAAGTGTACCTTTGTATCTGGCTTCCTTCAGTCCACCTTGTATTTTAATCATCCATATTGTTGCATGTGATTTTAAGTTATTCTCTTTGCTCTGTAGTGTTTATTTGTGTGAGTATACCACAATTTATTTATTCATATTACTGTTAATGGGTTTGTGGTCAGTTTCCTGTTTTAAGGTTATCACAAACTGAATGAATAAGAACTTTTTTCTTTAACATGTCAATGAGTGATATTTAGCTACAAATGTTGCTCCCTTTTTCCATATGAAATGGGAGAAAGAATATTCTTAATCACTTTGGCTGAGAAATAACTCACAATTCATGATATCATGGCTTACTTTTTGGATGTGACATAATCTCATTAATTTGTGATTATGAATTTAGGGGTTTCATATCCAAAACTCAAAGATGTTGGAAATTGTTTCTGTCAAATTGGTAAGAAAGTTCCTGTTTATAAGGACTGACTTTTTTTTCTTAATGTTTCTCACTTTTATAAAGAACATCTGCCCTCTTCCTTTTTCATTCATAAAGAAATATGTAAGGTGAGTCTAATAGGTAAAAATATCTATATTGACTGAGCACAACATACCTGGACAAAATAGTCTAAATAGTCTACCAAATATGATTTAAGGGTGTCATTAATTAATTTAGATTTAACACTGGTATGGCTCACTTTATCTGAATACTTTTTACAAATAACAATTTTTCTTATAAAACTGCCAACATAGGACAAAGTTTATTCCTATGTGTTTATTACTCTACTTCTTTTTTTGAAAGGTGAAGAAGAAAGTGCCATTTTCTCAAAAGAATCATTCAACCTTACAGAAACTCAACAAGGAGAGCAAACAGAGAAGAGAAACTGCAGAAAATTATTTCTGGAAGGTGATAATCACCTAACAGAAGAGGCACAGAATGAACAGCAACCAAATGTAAAAGATAAACTTTCAATATGATTATGTTAAAGTGAAATATAATACTAGTTAGTACTGGTTTCATTATTTTTACCAAGAACAAGGTTTTAATATAATGGGATTTTAATTTTTTACTGAAACATCACTGTAACTGAAAGACTAAAGAAAATCTTGATTTAAAAATAATAATTACTTCTAAACCTATCATCCTGGAACAATAAACTGCCTTTATTTTTAAATGAACACTTTTCATTTAGTTATATACTGAATATATTATTTTCTATTCTGATATTTTCTTCAATTGTATATTTTAAAGTATAGAGAACATATACATGGTCATTTAAAATCTATGAAAATAATTTACTTACCATAGAAATATTTTTTGTTCTTAAATTAAAAATTTAAGCTTTTTAGAAAAAGAAAACAAAACATCCATTTCTTTGGGAAGTTACCCTAGTAATGCATGCCAATGTAAGGATATGAGTTTCTTTCTAGTAGTCTTTGATTCCTGAAACTACTAAAATGAAAATTTTGGATTTTAGAGTTATATCGTGATTTAGAAATATTACAACATTTTTATTTATAAAAATAATATATAGAACAATAAATCTTCTGATGTCTAGAAGACATGTTTATTGTGATCTAAAGATAGCATTCTACAAACAGGAGAAATACAAAGTACAGAGAAGAGAATATTTGAGAATGGCCATTATAGAAAATAGTACTGACTATTTTTTAATGTTCAATTTTAAGTGTTCTCATACAGCTGTGGATTTAACATTGTTTATAAAAAGATAAAGTTGTTTTAATTTTTCTTCTATATGTACAGATTAAACAGGAATCATCACTGGACTTGATTTTGGTAGAAGATCATGATTCATTAATAGAAAAGATGAGCAACTGGAATTTTCAAATTTTTGAACTTGTAGAAAAGATGGGAGAAAAATCAGGAAGGATTCTGAGTCAGGTTGGTTTTCAAATCTCTACTTTTTATTTGAAATTCATTTTTTCCTCAAATCTTTATAAAAAGAGCAAAATCTAAAAATACTAACATACCAGTTTTGGTTTACGCACTAATTCAACATTATTCATTGAAATTGAAATTTTTTTTGTGAAAATTTGAAAAGTAAAACCTACATCTCATATATATATGTGTGTGTATATAATATATATGTTAAATAAAAAGTAGTTTAATTTCCTATATTACTGGGATTTAATGTAGCCTAAATAAGTAATAAAAATCTATTTTTTGTTGACTCTTAGGGTTAAAAAGTACATGAAAAGTGATCTATTTCTAACCACTAAAACTTATTTATGTTTTTTTTCTTTTTTTCAACCTGCCCTCCCTTTACTTTATCCAAGTCCAAATGCTTCCAGAACCATGGAAAAAATGCTTCCAATTTATCACCCAGACTCAAGGCTCTCCCCAATGGGTTCCACATGTCAGCATCGGATTAGCCTTCCCAAAATGATACTTTCATTAATTCCTATAATATCTTATTTATTAAACTCAAGACATAAGAATAATGTGGAGGGCATAAAAGTTTATCTCACTGAAGTCTTTAGGGACAAAAATGTGATAAATGTGATATTGCTCTGACTCCTTTTAACACCTAGGACTGATAAATTCACTTGCTCTTCAGTAAATTATGAATAAAAAATCTGCCCCATGGGATCTAAGCCCCTTCTCAATTATAAACAGAGTGGGCATCACCATCCCCAAACCCTCAAGATTGGGGAATGGACAATGGACTAAAGTAGACTTATCACTATTCTATTATAGACTTAATTATTCTAGCAATGGAAGAACTTTTATCATTGATAATAAATGCAGTGGCCACCAGAGGTTCTGAGGGGAGGGAGAGGGAAGAATAGGTGTAACATAAGGGCAGTAGGTGCAACAATAGGTGCAACATTGGAGTTGTCCTACATGACATTAAAATGACAGATACAGGCCATTATACATTTTGTCAAAACCTATAAAATTGTGCAGGGCTGAGCGTAAACTATAATGTAAACTATAGTAGCAATGCTTCAATATGAGTTCATCAATTGTAATAAATATAGCACGCTAATGAAAGATGTTGTTAATGTGGGAAAGTGTGGGAGGGGATGGGGTGGGGTATATGAGAATCCCCTATACTTTTTACGTAATATTTATGTAATCTAAAGCTTCTTTAAAAATTAAAAAAAAAAATTTTTTTTAAAAGCTACAGGGAAGAATGGAACATTTTTTAAATTGGGGATGATCTTGTAAGCTTTCTTTGGATTTCAAGGGCTTAGAATGATGTCTCTTTTTATTCTTTGGAAAGAATTCATCATAAGGAAGTTTTAAATGAATTATTAACTTAAGGACATATATGTGGCTAACATTCCTAAATGCAAATGATTAAAATTACTCAACTACAAATAGAAATTCTGATTTTTAAAGTGAACTGTATTTTAATTGATATTTAGGTTGTGTATACCTTATTTAAAGACACTGGCTTATTGGAAATATTTAAAATTCCCACTCAACAATTCATGAACTATTTTTGCGCATTAGAAAATGGCTATCGAGACATTCCATGTAAGTATTAACGTATCTTATCACTTAAGTTCAAATAATACTCTTTAGAAACTATTATTTTTCTCTTTAGATTGTTCCTTAAATACTTTTTAAATTATATGTTTGGAAATTTTTAAAATAGAGATTTAAAAAGAAAATTTATATCCCAATACCTATAGATAACCTTTGACATATATCCTCCAAGACTTTTTTCTTATATAAACTTATTTTTATATAGTGTATCATAATACTGTTACCTATTTATAATCTGCTTTTTTCACTTAATTCGTATATATTATATATCTTTCCATGTCAATAACTATTAATCTAAGTGTCTAATATTTTAAATGTTTGGTAATATTAAGGTAGTATTGATACTTGATAATATTAAGTTTCAGACAGTTCTTGACTTTAAATTTTTAAAAATTTATATATAGAATTTTTCTTAACTATTTTCTGATTTATAGAATGAATCTTAATGGCTGTTTTATTTTATAGTAGAATATAGTTTAAATTTTATGTTAGGAAAATATATAGCTTTCTCTCTGTGTAGACACATTCTACAGTGTCCCTCCATGTGGACACATTCTGTAGTTGGAAAATCAATTTTGAAATAGAGTGCAAAATATTCTTAAATTAACTCAATGATAATGATGTTTGATAATTTAAGTCAAGTTACAGTTATAATTTCCACAAAATATACATTTAAAGATAAGTTATTGAATTTTATAAATAGATAAAGTGATATTTATTAAACTTTTAGGAAAGGGAAATGGAAGGAAAGAGGTGGTAATGGGTCTTAGAATATATTGAATAAGAAAACAGGCACTGGACCTAACTTTTCTAAACTTCAGTTTCCAAATATGTAAATAGGAGTAATCATTTTATCTATCCCATAGGTAGTGATAATGTAAGTTAATCCATATAAAATACATATTAGAATCCATGGCACATAGTAAATGGTCAATTAAAGGTGATGATTGTATTAATAATAATTAAGCTGCTAGTGTCTTGTCACCACATCATCTCTGTTGCCTGAACATTTAGTGTTGTGTCATCTGCTAATGTGACCCAGTGGTACTCATTAAATATTTGCTGAAGTGTGGAGCCTTTATTGTATATCTGCTATGATTGTAAATCCATTAGAATCACATAGGTTATCCCATTTAATCTTTGTTGCAAAGATTGTATTATTTACCTTTCACAGGTAAGAAATAAAGACTCAGAAAAATCTTCCCCAAGTTCATAAAAGTAGAAATTATCAAAGGTGGATTTCAGTTCTAGGTCTATCTGATGTCTAAAGCCTATATACTCTTTATACTATACCATGTTGCCTTTTCACATAGTGGTATTTCAGTAAACCAGTTTTATTAATCATATGTGTCAGACACTGTACTGGATTCTTTCACATGCCATTTAGCAGTAATCCTTACAGCAAGCCTGAGAGTAGGTATTTTCCATCCTCATTTTTTTTTCACCAGAAGTATAACTATCCAGAATTTATAACTGTTCTGTTTTGTATGCAAATATGGGGCTCCATAATATAAAAACTATTTACATGATCTTTTTAAAGCCACCAAATACTAACCTTAAGTAAATTTACAAATATTTTCGGTTAGCCCTGTTTACCCTAACTTTTCTTTGACCCCTTTACTATGTTTTCATAGTATATGTGTAAGTATTTAAAAAGAATTTTTTTAACATATCAAGAAACTGAAAATAAGATGAAGTAAAATACAATTGTGGACTGGGAGCCTATGTGGCTCAGTGGTTGAGTGCTGGCTTCCCATATATGAGGTCCAGGGTTCAATCCCTGGTCCTGAAACCTCACAACAACAACAAAAAGACAATTGTGGGAAGTTATTCTGTGTCATATTTTCAAGGATATGGTATGACAAAAAAATCCTTGTATTTTTAAAATGTCCTATGTCAAACTAACATTGATCATTTTGTAAAACATTTTGGTGGCTTTAGATCATAACCGTATACATGCCACAGATGTCCTACATGCAGTTTGGTATCTGACAACACGACCAATTCCTGGCTTTCAACTGATCCACAATGAACATAGAACAGGAAATCAAACAGGTACTTTCTTCCATTATCTTTCTTTTCATTTTTTGATTAGGAAAAACAAATCAAATGGTCTCATTTTATTATCGCTGTTCTTTTAAAACTTTTATTAAGTAAACTTTAATACATAGTTGCTGTTGACAGGTCTTGTTTCTCTTTAAAAGTAGTATGTCCCTTTTTGCTATTGGTTTTCAGCATTTTGACTGTGATGTACCCAGGTGATTTTCTTTGTATTCTTCATGCATGGGGTTCAGTGAACTTCTTGGATATGTTGGCTAATGTTCTTTATCAGTTTTTATCATGCTCCTTAAAATTCTTCCAGTTTCTGCCAATTGCCCAATTCCAAAATGACTTCCACAGTTTTGGGTATTTGTTACAGCAGCACCCCACTTCCCAGTACCAAAATAGGTATTAGTTTCCTATTGCTCCTGTAACAAATTACCACACACTTAGGGGATTCAAAAAAAACATAAATTTTTTATCTTAAAGTTCTGGAAATCAGAAGTCCAACATGGGTCTTAGTAAGCAAAAATCAAAATGTCAGCTGGACTGTGTTCCTTCTATAGGCTCTGATGGAGAATCTGTTTTCTGCCTTCTCCAGCTTTCAGAGACCATATGCATTCCTTGGCTCCTGGCCCCTTCTTCAAAGCCAGGTGCTTAGCATCTTTAAATCTTGCTCTGACCCTGACTATTTGATCCTTTCAATTAACTAGCAAAAGATGGCCTATCCATAACCTTGACTTTCTGACCAAAGCACAGTTGCCTGATAAAGAATCCCTAATTCTTAGCATCTTTTGCAGTCTGGATAGGCTAATTTCCCAAATCGTGGTTCTTTTTTGCTGAACAGTTTTCTCTCAATCTGTCTCTTTCCTCTCATATTTTACTGTAAGCAGCAAGGAAAAAAAAATACAGGCCACACCTTCAACACTTTGCTTAGAAATCTCCTTAAATATCTAAGTTCATTGTTTACAGGTTTTGTGCTCCAATTCAGCTAAGCTCTGTGCTGCTATATAACCATCACACCCATTCCTCTAGTTTCCAATAGAATGTTCCTCATTTCCTGCTGAGTTTCTCATTTGAACATCCATATTCTCACAAACAGTATATTCACAATTATTTAAGTATTCTCTAAGGCAATATATGTTTTCTCTCCCATGCTTCTCATTTCCTTCTAAAGTCCACACTAACAGAGTCATTAATACAGAGTATGGAATCGAGTGCCTATAGAAAATAATACTTTGTAGGACCAAGTAGCTGTTGCAATAGAACATTATGGTGGAAACACAGATTACAAGGGTTATGGGATGGAATAGCTTGTTCTGACTACGCTGGAGGACTAGTTAAAATGACAAGTTTAGGATTTTAATAAATGGTTAGAGAACCAGATAGGTTCTCTGATTGCCCTAAAAGAATCCTTTAGTTTTTATAGTAGTAGCATCATAACTTCAGAAAACAAAACCTAAAATTTGATCCTGAATTTGCGTGAAATACAATGTGAGTTGAATCCATGGCTGCACTAGACCTTTTATGTTAGAATTAGGATATCAGTTGGGAAAGAAAGGACCCTGAGAATGGGAATGGGGATATTTGGGTTGATTTCAATAAATCTTATTATCCTGAACTCCCCAAATCCAGCTGAGCCTTCCTTCCCAAAAGAAACAGACCTTTCTTCTTATTTTGATTGCCTGAATATCCTATAATGACCTCATCTGAGATTCTTGACTTATAGGGGAATTCTAAGTCTCCTCAAAATCCACCCCTACCACCTCTCATTTCTTCTAGACTCGTAATTGGACTCAAATCATGGTAGATCCTAGGAGAATAAGTATTAAGCCTGAACATCAGAATAATTTGCTAATTTATTTTGGGAGAAACCTGAGAAATATGTGTGGTATTGAATTTTAAGGGACTTATATTAGGGATAAAGGGAAATGGTGAATCACTCTAAATTTATTGATATAGGTGTACCTACCACAGATTCTGGATTTAGTGCATGAGATTGAGCAACTGGCAGCATCTCTAAAAGTTTGTTCAATTTTTGCCTCAAATATGGACATTAAATGAAATTGAGATGCCAGAACTTCCTGGTATATTGTAGCAGAAGGAATCCAAAGGATTACAGTGGTAGGATATTAAAATGTGTTTATTATGTACAGTCTTCTCATCCTTCCCTAACTATGTTCCTCAGAAATGTCCCCCTTCATTAAAGCACTGAGAAATACTTTGCAACACTTATTCCTGGAGAATGAAATGCCACTCTGATCCACCAGCCAGGGTAGGGCCTTATGGAATTCACATGAAAAAATTCTGGCCTGGGACCATCTCATAAGGGTATCTCTGAAACCACCCATTTTTTGAATGCAAAGTTGTAATAAGTATATTAGCAACTGGTAGAATCTTTTCATTGATTCCTTGATCTTTTGAGAGAGGACCATCATGGTATGAAGGGCCAAATGAAATTTCCTGGAACTGCCTCATTCTAGCAAAACAATGAATAAAAAAAATATATATATATACCATATTCTTAGATGAATTGCAGAAATCAGTGCCACTATCAAATACATTAATAGATGCAGGAGTGGTGATTTCTATCACATTGTTATTCAACTTGCTTATTTGGTTTTTGCACAAGACAAATGGATCTTGGGTCTTGTGCAAAAGTCGGGTGGTGACTCCAATTGCCTTGGTGTTTCCAGTTGTGATCTTCTTTTCACAAAAGATCAACCTAACTCCAATTGCCTTGGTTTTTCCAGTTGTGATCTTCTTTTCACAAATAGATCAACCTAACCCTTGCTATTTGGTATACAGTTATTGATCTGGAGAATTTCTTCTTTCTTTGTACCTGTTAGCAAAATTCACAAGAAGACATTAACTTTTACTTGGCAGTCATAGCAGTACATGGTCAATATGTTAGTTCTTCCATTAGAATCTTAGAATCTTCCATTCTCTGTCATAATCTAGTCCCAAAAGGTATCAAGGTGGTTTACTACATTGATGAAATGATGTGGATTAGCTCTGCTTAACAAGAAGTACCAAATATCTTAGATACCTTGGTAAGACACATGTGTTCCAGAGGATGGGAGAGAAATTGCACAAAAATTCAGCGATCTGTCACCTCAGTGAAGTTAATAAGGGTCCAGTGGTCTAGAACACTTGGATATCCCCTTCAAGGTGAGGGACAATTGTTACATCTTGAATTCTTCTCTACCTGGAGGGCTCTTTGGATTCTGAAGGCAAATACACCATATCTTAGTCCTACTACTACAACCCAGTAACTATAACTAAGAATTTGATCTGCAACCCATAGCAAGAGAAGCCTGTTATTGGGAAGCTGCTCTACCAGTTGGCCACATGACTCCTAACAGATTCAGCAGTGCTCAAAGTGTCTTTGGCAGATAGAAATCCTCTGTGGAGGTTTTGGAAAAACCCTACAAGAGAATCACACTGGAAATCCTTTGGGTTTTGAGACAAAGCCAAGCCTTCTTCTTCAGATAACTAGTCTGTTTTTGTTTTTGTTGTTGTCTTTGTTTGTTTGTTTGTTTGTTTGTAAAAACAGCAGCTAGATTCTTACTAGGCTCTGGGTAGATTTTGAATACTATCCAGTATTCAAAAAAGTGACCTGCCCATGATGAACTCGGATGTCTCTGACCCTCCAGTCTATAAAGTTGACATGCACAGCAGCATTCAGTCATCAAACCTAATACACAATGAAACCTATTCCTAATGCATTGACACCTCTTCCTTAATCCATACCTATGGCTTCATGGGGAATACCCTATGGTCAGTTGAAGGAGAAAAGACATGGTTTATCTAGATGGTTTTCCCCAACATGTAAGTACTGCCTGCGAGTGGATGGCTATAGCTTTATAGGTTCACTAAAGGGTATCTTTTGAAGGATAAAGCAGTGGGTCTTCTTGTTTGCTTGGTCTAGAAAGAAAGATGAACAGAGGACAGGATATACACTGATACATGGCCAGTTTGTAATAGCTTGCTTGGTTGGTTAGGGGCTTAGAAGGGAAAAAGATGAAAATTGGTGACAAGGAGGTATATGGCTGGACCTCTAAGAATGGGCACAGAGTGGAGGATATTTGTTTCCCATGTGAATGCTCACCAAAGGGCATTCCCTGCAAAGGAAGCATTCAGTGATCTGGTGGACAAAATGACCTCTTCTCTTAATAACAATCAGTCTTTTTCTCCATCTACTCCATTCTCATTCAATAGGCACATGATCATAATAGCCAAGACAGCAGGAAGGGATATTATGTATGGTCTCAACAATATGGGCTTCTTCTCAGTAAGGCTGGCCTGGCTTTGACCTCTGCTGAGTGTCCAGATTGCCAGTAAGGTAGGCAAGGGCTCAATGGTGAGTCCTTGATATGGCATCATTCCCTGGAAGAACATCCAGCCATCTGGTGCTAGATTGCTTACACTGGATCCCTTCTTTCATGGAAGAGACAGCTTTTGACCTCACTGAAATAATAATCACTTACTTTGGATATGGATTTACCTTTACTGTCTATAGTGCTTCTGTCAGCATTGCCATCTATGAACTTACTGATTGCTTTATTCATCATCATGGTATTATACCCGATACTGCATCTGAACAAGAAACTTACTTTATTGACAAAAATTGTTGAAGTGGGTTTGGGCCCACTGAATTTACTGATTTTTCCATGCACCCTATCACCCTAAAGCTGGCTGAGAGAATAGTGGAATTGAGAATTGAAGACTCAATTGAAGGACTAGGGTGCTGTCTCATAAGTTACAGTTCATTCTCTGAACTAGTGATCAATACATGGTACCATTTTTCTTAGACCCAGAATAAACAAGTCTGTGGAAATTGGAGTGGTGTCTCCCATTATTACCTCAAATGATCCACTTATAAAATTTTTGCTTGCCATAGAGAGCTTAGTTCACAAGGAGAAGTGGTCCTAACAGGGGACGTGAAAAAGGGCAATATTGAACTGGACACGAATACTGATATCTGGCTAATTTGTGTTCTCTATGCCTCAGAACCAATAGACAAAGATGGGGGATTCTGTGATAGTTTGGGTGATTGATCCTGTTTGATCCTGATTATCAAGAGAGAATAGAGTTCCTACTACATGTGGAAGGATGTATGTCCAGAACCCAGGGAATTCGCTGGGCTTCTTTGTACTCCCATGTTCAGTAGCAAAAAGGTAATGGAAAATGATAGTAATCCAGTATGAGGAGAATCACTAATAGTGCATTCCCTTGGAAGTGTGGGTGATCCCACTAGGCAAAGAAACATAATCAACAAAAGTGCTGGCTGAGTACAAAGAGAACATGGAATGGGTGGTGGAATATAAAAATTACAAATTTCAAGTACAGCTATGTGACCAGAAATAGGAACAATGTCCATAATAGCTATGTGTATTTTCCTCATTGCTTTGATATACATTTATTACATATATTAAGCAATTTTTCTACCCCTCCTAGCCAATATAAGGTTGATGGACATTTGGGTTGTTTCCACTTTATGGTTATTAGGAATAATGCTGCAATGAATATTCATGTAAAAAGTTTTTGTGTGAACATGTTTTGGGCATACACCTAGGCATAGAATTGTTGGGGCATATGATGACTCTTAAGTTTAACGTTCTGAGAAATTGCCAGATTGTTTTCCAAAATGACTATACCATTTATATTACCACCAGCAATGCATGAGAGTTCCAATATTTCCACATCCTTGCCAATACTTATTATCTGTCTTTTTTAAAAAATTATAGCCATACCTAGTGGTGTCTTTTTGTAGTTTTATTTGAATTTCCCTATTGCTAATGATGTTGAGCATATTTTCATGTGTTGTGAGCCATTTGTATATCTTCTTTGGAGAAATATCTGTTCAGATCCTTTGCCCATTTTTAAAATTGGGTCAATTGTCTTTTTATTATTGGGTTGTAAGAGTTTTTAAAATATTCTGGGTACAAGTCTCTTATGATTTTCAAATATTTTCTCCTATTCTGGGGGCTGTCTTTCATTTTCTTGATGGTGTCCATCGAAGCATGTAAGTTTTTAGTTTTGCTAAGGTTTAAATTATCTAATTTTTACTTTTGTTGCTTGTGCTTTGGATATTATAGGATGACTTTGCCTAACGCAAGGTCATGGACATTTACTCTTCTAAGAGTTTTATATTTATAGCTCCTAGGTTTAGGTATATGATCCATTTGGAGTTAATTTTTGTGTATGGTATAAGGAAGGAGTCCAACCACATTCTTTTGCATGTGTATATCCAGTTGTCCTAGCACCATTTGTTGAAAAGAGCTTTTTATATATTCTATACACAGTGGGCTGGTAAATGTTTTTACATCAGAGTTTCTTCCTTGTAAGATATTTGAGCATTAAATGAGATAACATTTAAGAAAGAGCCTAGAATCATGCAAGGTGCATAGTTGGCAAGGTCTTGGTCCCCTTTGTCAAAAATCAATTGACCAAAAATGTGAGGGTTTATTTTTAGACTATTAATCCTTTTCCATTGATCTATATGTTTATCCCTATGCCAGTACCACACTGTGTTGATTATTGTAGTTTTGTAGTAAGTTTTGAAATCAAGAGTATGAGTCCTCCAACTTTTTCTTTTTCAAGATTGTTTTGGTTATTCTGGATCCCTTGCATTTCCATATAAATTTTATTATCAACCTACAATTTCTACAAAAAAGATGGCTGGGATTTTGATAGGGATTGCATTGAATCTGTAGATGAATTTGTAGAGTATTGCCATCTTATCAATATTAAGTCTTCCACTCCATGAACCGGAGGGATTTTTCTATTTATTTAGATACTCTTTAATTTCTTTCAACAATGTTTTGTAGTTTTCTGAGTACTAATTTTAAACTTCTTTTGTTAAGTTTATTCCGAAGTATTTTATTCTTTTTGATACTATTGTGAATGTAATTATTTTTGTTGTTTCTCTTTTTTTGTTGTTGTTCATTGCTAGCTTGTAGAACTACAAGTGATTTTTTCATATTGATCTTGTGCCCTATATCCTTGGTGAACCACTTATGAGTTCTAATGTATTTTTAGTGGATTTCTTAGGATTTTCTAAACACAAGTTCATGTAATCTGCAAACAGAGGTAGTTTTACTTCTTCCTTCCCAATTTGGATGCCTTTTACTGAGACCTCCTTCTAAATTATCAGCCAATTTAAAGAATCACCATTTTCTGAAAGGAAGCCAATAAATGGATTGTTTAATGTAAGTCTTTTCCAGCTATTTTCATTCTCATTTTATTCATTTCATATTAAATATCTATAAACTAATTTATTCAGATCCCAATATGTCAAGTCTAAACAGTTTTTGACTTTAAAACAGTTATCTTTTGCCATTTTTGGTATTTTTTAATATATTTTTTAAATTCTTGGGGAAATCCTGAATGCATAAAAAATGGAAAAAATTCAAAGTATTGCTCTGATATTGATAACTAAAGTCATCTTATTATTTGAATATTTAAATATACCTTTATTCATGTATTTGTCTATTTTTATCATTTTAATAATTCTAAAATAATTTTTAATGTTTTATTTTACTAATTATTTTAAAATAGCTCTAGTGTGTGGTAGTACTAAAACTCAATTTAGGTACAAAACATAATTTAAACAGTATGAAGTTAATGTAATATCTTTATCACTAGTGTGCATTAAAGTCATTAAGCTAAAAATTTCTTGTGGTGGCAAATATTGAGTCAACTATACTATGAGAAAAAAACATTTTGAACTGTGAGAAGTCAGTTCGAATTCCTGGGTTCACCAGTGAACATAACCAATGAAATTTTGTATCTCTAAAATCTTTTTTTTTTTCTGTTTAGTTAATAATTTCTTTTTTCCTTCTTAGTTTCTTGAGATCCCTTTAGCAAAAATAGTGACCATTTAAATAGTTAAAACAACCAAAATAGAAAAAAGAAAGAAACCAGTGGTACTGTATTGAGACACCAAAAATGCAGTGGGGATACTGAACACGTTTCTAAATGGAGGAAAAAAATAAATTTATGTTGACTGAGACATTCCTTTATTTTCCATGCCTTTTCATTTCCCCTCATTTTTCTTTCCATCATTTTATTAGGGGTTTCATGGAAGGAAAAAAGAAAAGGTTAGAGGGGTTGTAGTCAGGGCTATTTGTGAATAAGATGTGAAAAGCATTATGTTGAGAAACAGTCTGGTACCATTAAATTCCTAAATCTCTAGAGTGCTTTCATCAAATTTTATTCTCTAGTATTGCTTTTTCTTGTCACCTCCTATACCCTGGCCATTACATCCAGCTCTTAAATAACAAATGTTTAGAAGATCAGTGTTTCTGTTTGTTTTTGTTTTGTTTTTATTAGCCTGAGTAACACAGCATCAAGCTGGCATGAGAATCCCATCATATCCAGTAAACTAAATGACTTAAGGGATGTACTTAATACTCTTTCTCTGTATTAGGATGTATGATGGAAATAATATACTATTTTAAGTCCATATGTCTGAGTAGAGTCTATTTCTTAGATAAGTCAAGATGTAAATAAGATAAGTAATAATTGTGGGGAAGTAATGTACTAATACTGGTTTATTTTGCTATTTCTTGTTCCTCAGATTCTGATGGACGAATTAACCCTGGGCGAATTGCTTATATTTCCTCAAAGAGCTGCTCTATTCCAGATGAAAGCTATGGCTGCCTGTCTTCAAACATTCCAGCATTGGAGTTGATGGCTCTGTATGTGGCAGCTGCCATGCACGATTATGATCACCCAGGGCGGACAAATGCATTTCTTGTGGCTACAAATGCCCCTCAGGTAGAAATACTTTTTCACAAAGTTTAAGGAGTACTTTTGAAATTTTACAACCAGGTTGCATATCTTTTGTAAAACCATTGTTCATTTGAATCATATGGCCATTCCATCTGACTCTAAGACTGTACATTGTAATTAATTGGATAATAGCATGGGGTATTGACATGATATGTGCTAGGGAATCAGGAAAAAAATCACCTTCTTCAACTAAAAAATAAATAGTTTATGAAATAGTAACTTAGTTCTTTGTAAATTTCTGGAGGCCTTGCTGCCTATATTTTTGACTTTGATCAAATTTATAAAACTCTTTGACTAGATCCCAGACTTACTCTTCCCATTAGTATTTTTTGTTGTTGCTGTCTTCTTTTTCCCCTAAGGACATGCCTTAATACCCAGACCCTAAATCTCATCTCTGACTATATTAGTGAATGTAAAAATTCTTCTAGTACAATATTATTTTTATATCCAGTAAGCTGGTACAGCTTATTCATTTATCCCCCCCTTGCTGCTTGTGCTGCTGTGTCCATTCGCTGTGTGTCTTCTCTGTGTCTTCTTATCTCCCCCTTGCTGTGAGGTCTTGCCGCATCAGCCCACGGCGCCGCGCCAGCCGGCCTGCCCTCACAAGGAGGCGCTGGGAAGCGAACCCGGGGCCTCTCATATGGTAAACGGGTGCTCTATCCATTGTGCCACACCCGCTTCCTGCCGTGAGGTTGCTGCATCAGCCCACCGCACTGCTCAGGCCAGTGTGCCCTCGCAAGGAGGCCTCGGGACACGAACCCGGGCCTCCCATATGGTAAATGGGGGCTCTATCCACTGAGCCACACCTGCTTCCCTGGTACAGATTTAAGGTACAAAAAATTCCTTTAGGACCACAGTTTGCATAAAGAGGTGGAGTTCCCAATAAATGGATACTGTAATTGTAATACGCTTTAAACAATAGTATTTGAAACTAAATCCATGGTTTTAGGTAGAATTTAGCGTAGTTGTGGATGTTTGTTTAGGCTGGTGATTCCCAAAATGTCATTTTTGTGTTTCACAACCTTGTGCCTTATAAAGAGTAGGTGCACAATAACTGCTGACTTGATCTGACTTCACTTTATTGCTCAATCTTCTTTGTTCCTTTTCTTACTTCCATCTTTTGCATACACTCTCACTTCTCTAGCAAGAAAAAGTATAGGGTTCATTGTGAGACATTCATTGTCAGTGGGGTAGGAAGGGAGGGAGGGAAGGAGGGAAAGGAGGGAAGGAGGGAAGGAGGGAGAGAGAGAGAGACAGAGAGAGAGACAGAGAGAATATAAATCAGTTAAAGGGCTATGTGATTGATTTTTTTCAATGAGGCCTTATCTATTAATAGCGTGTGATTTCCACAAGTAACTTCTGATGAATTTCAATCTAGTTGTTAGTATTTACCCACTTTCTAAGAATTCCTTTAGGAGAAACTACCCTCTAAGGAGCACATATTTCTCCATTTGCAATATCATTCTCCAAGAATTAGATGCTCAATCTCTCAAACTTAACACTTCAAAATCTTTGAAAAGCCTAGTCCTTTGGCAAATCACAGACCTGGGGAACAGTGGAAAAAGCAATGGACTTAGAATCAAGAGAATGAGTTTGATTCCTACTTAAAATAATTAGGTGTGTGACCTTAGGCAAGTCACTTTAATTCCTCTGCATTTCAAAATATGTACTTTGTACAATTAAGGGTAAAGAGATAATATGTGGAAAATGCACTATATACAGTGGACTGTGAAATGTTACTACATCAAAATTTCTACCTAATTAGATATGTGAATGTTAAATGAGATAACATATATGAAAGTAGCATCGTGCAGGGAACATAGTTGTCTCTTAACAAATACTGCTATGTCAGAACCTATTACCACCTCATGAGTGGCAGGAAGAAATCTATCCTCAATCCTATATTTATGTTTTCTACTGTTTCATGTGGTATGAGCAGCTATTGGAACATATATCGTGCAGATAGAAATTATTTACTCTTCCAGCCCACTCTGCTTTTATTCCTTCTTTCATTTGCCTGGAGTATTCGTGAGTCAGACTTGCTTGTTAACTCTCTTTCAAGGATACTACAGGTGAGTGAAGTCTAATGTTACCACTCTCACATCAGATAATTTGAGACAATGATCCACGAATACAATTTATACAAGTTGCATACCCAAAACTGTTGTTCTAATCAAAATATTAAGCCTGGACATAATATTAACAATGATATTATTTCTAACTTCTCATCGTTAAGGACTGTCAATAGATGAAGCAACGGGTAGTGCTGGAATGGAAGAGAGATTGATTAGAGTTCAGCTATGAAAAAAATTAGCCTCTTACTTAGTCTCATTGCTTACTCCCTGCCTGCCCTTTAGTCTATTCTCAACAAATGGCAGCTAGAGTGATCCCATTTAAATGTGAGTTAATTCACATCACTCTCTGTTCCAAATAAACCTTCCAATGACATTCACCTTGCTCCTAATAAAAGAGAGTCATTACAGTGGCTTGCAATGTCATGTGTGATTTAGTCCCCATTAATTCTTCTTTTTTCCCTCAAAGCCAGTCTCCTTGGCCTCCTTGTTATTCCTTCAGTATACTAGGCACATTCCCCTTCTGAGAACCTTTGTACTTCTGTTCCCCTGATCCAGAGTGCTCTTTCCCCAGGTATCTGTATGGCTTTCTCTGTCACCTCCTTCCATCCCAAATTTCAAAATACCCTTCCTAGCACTCATTATGTGTCCTCCCTGTTTTATTTTTTCCACAGAATGATCATTTAGCATACTACATATTTTGTTTATTATCTATAACTCCTCAGTGGAATATAAGATTCCACGAGGGCAGGGATTTTTGTATCTTTTATTCCTTAATATCTAGCATTGTGACTGGCATGCAAGAGTCATTCGATAAATATTTATTCAGTATTAAAGAATGTAAGAATTCTTTGTTCTGTAAGACATTAACATCTGAAATTTACTCTGTTCCTCCCAAAGTAACAAAATTCATGAGACCTTTTTCAGTTATTGACTGTGACATAAAGGCTCTCTTGTGGAAGCCTGGGGTTTAAAATGGTTAAGTAACAAAATATGTTTTCTCATCTTTGGGAGCTTTGGTGGTCTAATCAGTCCATGATTAGTGAAAGATGTTATATATCTTATGATATATAACTGGACCCAGCAATCCTCTTCATTCTCATGGCAAGGAAAGTGTACTGGGAAGACACAGGAAGATTATTTTGAATCCATGCCATGAAAGAAGGTGAAACATTTAATTAGACTTATGCTACAGGGATGTCAGTATTAAAATTCTGAGATTTCTGAGCTGTTTTCAAATGAAAAGTTGGCTGAAAGATGGACGTTGGTACTTGGAATGTTAAAATTTCTTGAATATTTTGATGAGTAGGCTAACATGAAACAAAATTTTAAGTTGAGATGTTTCTAGAAATGGAAAACATATGGACAAAAATTGACAGTTGAAACATAGGTAGAATTCCAGAGAGACCCCATATACACACATATACACTCTTAAGTAGCGCTACTACAACCCTGCATTTTCCTCCAGGCATAAAACTCATCTCTTAGATATTGAAGGGAACTGCCTGGAAGGAATAAGAGTTACTAGAGGGGGTAATTTCTCATGCTGGAGATTTAACAGCTGGCACCCAGCCTGGTAATTCCGAAGTGAAACCTACTCGGTAACAAGCCCCATCCACATTTGCAGAGTTCCTACTCATTCTTCCAAATTAGGGAAGAGACCCAGCAATAAAACATACGTTACAGCAAAGTTACATTGCAATCTAGAATTCATTTTTATATCAATAGATAATCAAGGATTATCATACATATGACATTAACCAGAAGCTTGGAAAGAAAAGGCTAACAATAGAACAACTGACCACAGCAGGAAAAGGAAAAGATAATCTGGAGAACAGAAAAGGACTTAATTTTTTTGAAGAAACTATTCTCAGAGAGAATTTGAAAAATATTGCATCTATAAAATAAGAACAGAAAGCTTTGAGAAAGGAGACATGAGGTAGAAAGACGCTTTAGCACAGATTCGAAGAGTTTTGTTTACTGGAGCTCTAAATTTGCTTAGGTACAGCCTTCCTTCTCCAATTGTCCTAAGAGTCCTCAGTAAGAGCCAGCTGGGGCTTCATGCTCTGTTTTAACTGGGATGTTTTTCTTAACTAAGTTTGTGTGGCCTGCTGCTGTTCTTTGTGCTGCCATCTAATGTACTTCCTAAAGTAGAATTGACATTTGCCTCCCACTTATTGCTCCATGACCCTTGCCTCCATTCAGTTATGAACTAAGGAGTTGATTGGAGTCCAGCAGAGAACCCCTTCCAGTTTCTTGCCAGGTAGATTTTTCCTTCTTATACAATGACTTAATTGGCATTTCCTCAATTCATTCTTATTTTTACCATGGAAGTTTCCAGTATGGTGTCTAGATTCAAATATTGATTCAAATTTTTGCCCCACTTTACATTTCTTTGGTAAATTGGATGTTGAAGGAATTCTGAACTTACTCTTTTCTTTTTCTGATCTCGCTAACAGAGAGTTTGTTACATCACCTGGCTTCAGAGGGGCACTCATTGTACATTGTGATTTATTGAGCTGGGAGTTCAGTTCCTGCTTTCTGAACAGGCAAAGCTATTCTGATAATATATTATTCTTTATCAAATTTGAGCACAAGTTAAATCACTATTAAATGTTCCTTGATCCCTTAGGGCAGGAGTTCTTAACAAGGGGATCAGTGAGCTTGAATTTAAATTAAAATAAAACAAAAAAAACATTCTTGTGGGGATGTGTTGGTGCAGGTTAGTGTATTTATTAAATAATACACAATATAGTGTGGACTTAGTAAGGAGTCCGCTTACTTTCTCTTTAGGATTTGAGATGTTTAGAAGTGGTATTAAGGCTAGTATGAAATTCCTTTATAGGGCCCATTACAAGGTTTAACACTGTTTACATAACATCTCTGCTTAATCTAGGCTATAGCTAATTTTCACCATAATAAGTAGAGCTATTTAAGCTCTCAGAATATGTAATTTAACTGAGATTGCATTATATTTTTTTCTCTCTCTCCTTCCTTCTCATTAGACAGTAAGCTCCATGAAAACAGGAACAGGTTTTTATTTTAATTCCCAGACTTTAGCACAACTTGGCTCTGGAGTTCAATAATTAATATGCTTACTTAATAATTTTTAAAAATTGATTAATTTTAGAGGTGGAGGAGGCCTGAGAAATTCTACAGTCCAGTGTCTTTGAATCTGTATTCCAGAGCTGTAGGGTACTGAGGAGAGCCTCATGGTCTTCCACTGGAGTGAGGGAAAGAAATGAGTAGTTCTAGGCCCTTCCAGACCATTTGAACCAGAAGATTTGTGCTTTTATCGGTTCCACACTTCTAATTCCCAGGTACTATGTCAGGATGGGCGAACAGGAAGTGTCCTCCTCAGATGTGCAGGTCTCTGACCTGCCCTGAACTTCTTCAGTCACCACCACCACAGACTCCATATTGGCCAAAGGATAGAAACAGATCCCTAAACCTGCTCTATATCCCTAATAACTTTACCTCAGATGGTTTACTAATTGAATGAAACAGGCTTCAAAATATCAATTTTACATTTTGTGGAAGGCAGTGTCATGTCCGGAAAGAAGGCAGACTTTGGAGACAAATAAACCTGGCTTCAAAAACTAACCATTTCTGAAGGGTTATTGTATGGGAATTCTATACATGTGCATGATTGTTTTGTAAGTTCACAACTTCTGTAATAAAAATATATTTAAAAAAAAAAAACTAAACATTTCACTTACTTGTTGTGTACTCTGAAGGAAGAGGTACCTTAACTTCTTTGTACTTCATTCTTCTCATTTATAAAATTATCACAACCCTCCTTCATAGGTATATCAGGTAACATGCCTGGCATATAGTAGGGTACTCTGTTTTCTTCTAACCTGCTTCTAATTCAATGTATTATTAAAGATTAATATCTTTAAGATGCTTACCTCATTATTCTTTATTTTTTTTAGGCAGTTTTGTACAATGACAGATCTGTTCTGGAAAATCATCATGCTGCATCAGCTTGGAACCTCTATCTCTCTTGCCCAGAATACAATTTTCTTCTCAATCTTGATCATGTGGAATTCAAACGCTTTCGTTTTTTAGTCATTGAAACAATCCTTGCCACAGATCTTAAAAAGCATTTTGATTTCCTTGCTGAATTCAATGCCAAGGTTTGTTATGCTAATTAATGCCTGATCTCAAAAAGAGAAATAATTATTGCGTTACTGATAAAAGGTGTTTTTTTAATGTTAGGTTAGAATCAGCATTACTCATGAATTCACAATAAGTGTCTGGTATAATATGTATGCCTATATTTTTTAGAATAAAACATTTTTATTGTTATGGTAACAAATTCTAAAATACTATTGCTTGCTATATTTCCTTTCTGACACCTAGACATATATTGTCGAGACTTTCTTTCACTTAGTGACAAACTAATTAATTATATCAAAAGATTTTATGGGTAGAATTTGAAAAGTCATACACCATTGCCAAGTAAGGCACTATATGAAATTAAAGACGTGTTCCTAAGAAGCCAGTTTTGGCTACCTCCCCACACTTATATCTTCTTTATATTAGTGATTCTTAACTGGCTGGCATGGGGGAGGAGAAATATTATCCTCTCTCCCATTTGAGAATAATTCACTCATTCAACAACTGTTTATTGGGATTGCCCACTATCTGCAGTCTTTATACTAGGGAAAAATGAGGAAGGAATAGCTCAAAGTCCCTGCCCTCAAAGATCTCACATTCACTAGGGAATCTAGAATCACTGCCCTAGTATGATAGTGGTACTAATGGAAGTGTGTTCTATCCCTCAGACATTTGGGGTGAAAAAAAGTTGAGAACCACTGTTTTAGATTCCTGAGGGAAGGATTCTTTTGCTGGCAGGAAGCTGCTGTTCTCTTGATGACTTCCATGACCTAAAAGAAGCTGTACCTTCAGGGTAGAGGAACTGGTAACAAAGAAGGGATACTAGATTTAACTCCCAGAAGGAGTCCCCTATATACGTTGCTGATGTGATTTTAATAAAATACTTGTAAATATCAGTGAGAAAGTAGTGTTCTTTTGAAATTATTTCATAGTTGTATAGTTCTATTAATTTTTATTTTTATTTCATAATAAAAATTCCTAAGTATTGAAGTTAGAGTCATAGAAGATTTTACAGGTAAAGGAACATCTAACACAATAGTTTTAAAGAATCTGTGTTTCTCAAAGACTTCTTGTTCTATAGTCCCTTGGGAAAATGCCATGAGTGGCTCTTAAGACCTCCCACCAAGTTTCAACCAAAAGAGCTCTCCGTTTAAGTGTTTTCTATATTGGACTTCTACATAAATTTTCCTTTGGCAAAAGGGTGCCAAACAAAACAAAACAAAACAAAAACAGCTATCACACTAAAGTTCAAAAGCCACTGATCTGGCCCATTCTCTTCATTTTTTACTAGAGGAAATTTGAGTTCTTGAAAGGCATAGCAATTTGCTAAATAATAATGATAATTACCATTTATTTAAATAATGTTAGTTACCATTTACTTAGCATTTACTATGAAAAGACATTTTTCATTTATTAATCCTTATGACAATATGACTAGATTGGTATTACTCTTACTATTTTATAGATGAAGAAATTAAGACTCAAAGAGGTTAATTAAATTTTCCAGTATTACACAGTGAATTAGTAAATCAGGTTCAGTTCAGTATTTAAAATCATAGGGATCACCCTTTAAGACTTGTGTTCTTTCAACCATATGACAATTGCCTTTCACAGCTAGAGCCAAGTTCTCCTTAGAGCTTTAAGTGTTCTTTCCTGAGGTAGAAATAAATAGCTACAATTCTTATGATTTATTGATATTATATAAATATACTTATATATGTATGTGTATACACACATATATTTATAAATTAAAATTCTCAGTAATCACAAATATTAAAACTCATGGTTTGTGATATATTTTTAGAGCCCTGCTTCCACTGAAACAAAATCATAACAACACTTCAAATGGGGAATTTACCCAGGACCCTAGAAGTCTAGGTTATGGCATAAACTGATTAAAAGAAGAATTTAAATGATAGACATTTCTTCCTATCATTTGGAGAGGAAACTGTCTTAAGATCATTTGCTGAAAAAATCCTGTGCCCTCAGAACCTAAAATAATTCTGTTTTTCCAAAATAGGCCAATGATGTAAATAGTAATGGTATAGAATGGAGTAATGAAAATGATCGCCTTTTAGTGTGCCAGGTGTGCATCAAACTGGCAGATATAAATGGTCCAGCAAAAGTTCGGGACTTGCATTTGAAATGGACAGAAGGCATTGTCAATGAATTTTATGAGCAGGTAAGCTGAAACATGAGATTGGTGGGATATTTAAGAGCTGCCGTATAAAGACTACTTTTTGGGATTTGGATAGTTACATTAATGCTTAAAATCTGAGCTGCTTTGGCCAAAGGGTTTAGAAATTGCTTCATTTGCTCTGGTTCTTAGTATTTTCTTAGCTCTATTTGCCTTTGTAGCAAAAATTTAAAACAAGCAGCAGAAACAGCTTTATTACCTCTCTGGAGTGGGTTGAATATACTCTTGATTCTAGAGATGAGGCTAGACTACATTATGATTCCAAAGTCCTTTTCAACCCTGAGAGTCTATAATCTAGTATAATTTATTTCCAGGTAAAGTGGTTTTTAAGTGATTCAGGATATGCTCAGAATATATTTTAAAAATATCAACCCAGTTTCAACTTCTGATATAGAAAGTTAAACTACCCTGCTATATAAACATTGACTGAGCAACAGTCTTGGCAAAAAATAAGAAATTAGAGGGCTGAAAAGGGGAAAGAGTAGATGCTTAGTGGTTTTCAATGATTTGAAGATACAATCATGCTCTTTTCTCATTTCTTTTAAAATCTTGACTTGAAAAAAGGTCTGCTAGTTTGCAGGCTCTATACAATTTTGAAGCTCCCTACAACATAAAGTATACTGATTTCCCTACAAGCTTAACATTTCATTAACTCCAAAATATCAAAAAATACAACGCGAATGTTCTTGCTGTCCTGATTTTGTGATAATCAGGGTAGGGTAAACATTCGCTATATTAGAAACCATGCATATGTCCCCAGACCTAGTTTTTCTCCCTAGGTCTGGTTTTTAGAATGCTGGTGATAAACCAAGCCTGATTTATTATATGATCATCCTGTATGGGAAATGACTATAACTCTAGGTATCTTTGGTCAACCTTAAGAGATATAGCAGGGGGACGGATGTGGCTCAAATGGTTGGGCATCCATCTCCCATATAGAGGGACCTGGGTTCGATCCCCGGGACCTCCCGGTAAAAAGAAAAAAAAGAAAAATATAGAAGGCGCACAGGCTGCCAGGCCCCATGCGCGGGTGTGCTGTCAGGCTCCACAACCAGGTGAGCCCCCCAGGCCCCACCTATGGGTGCGCCGTCAGGCCCCGCCGATCCATGCAGCAAGATTATGACATGACAGGAGAGTGACACAAGGGAGAGCCAAGATGAGATGTGCCAAAAAAACAGGAACTAAGGTGGCGCAGGTGGTAGGATGCCTCTCTCCCACATCGGAGGTTCCAAGGATCGAATCCTGGTGAAGACAGGAGGAGAAGGATGAGAAGAGAGGGTAGGAAACAGACACAGAGAATTGCCCAGCAAATGGACACAAAAACAGCAAAAACAGGGGGCGGGGTGGTGGTGGTGGTGGTAAAAATGGATAAAAGTAAATAAGGCTTTTTTTTTTTAAGTATTTTATAATGCATGAAACTTTTGAAAGGCTAATTTTATCTTTAATTACATAGTACACTTTGAAAGAGATCAAGATTTTATATGACTATCAGTATCATCTGTGAATTTCATTCATATGCCACAGACTTCATCTGTCTTTAAAGTGTATTATCTGTGGGAAGAACTAATGTTCTATTTAGCTCAGAGAAAATTAAAAACAAACTTACTGCTAATTTTTTACTTTTATGTTTCTTTTCTAGAACCTAATGTTCATTCTCCAATGGGGAGAAAAACTCTTTATGTTTAATGTATACAGGTTTTACTGTTTCCATGTGGAACTGTGATTTACTTCCCACAACAGTATAGATGGCGTCCAGTGGTGTTCGGTGTTATTTAATTAACCTTATACTATAAAATCAAATGCACAATAAGTTGCCTCAACTCCAAAATGGTTAATATGACATATGTTGGTTCCCAATCTAGGGTCTGAGCTTCAGTTTTGAAATGTTTGATTTCCCTATATTTTTGATGTAACATTTATGTAATCTAAAACTTGTTTAAAAATAAAGGAAAAAAAGGAGAGAAAAAATACATCTTCTTGATTTGGGAATTGCATTCCTTGGGAATCCTTGTTGGCCTTAATTATCAGGGAAGACCAACAAGTAAGGCCTTTGTAACATTGCCTTCTTCCCATGAGTTGCTCCCCCACTAGGAGTTATAAAGTTGAGCCTGTATAACCATCCACACTTACCTGTTGTATCCGTTCACTACAAGATTGTATTGACCCAGCTTGTCTACCATGCATGCTTACTTCTTATACCTTGTCACCCCCCCGATCATATTGAAAAACCAGTTAATGAGCATTGCCTTCTACCCATCTTGGTTAAACATCCTAATACAATAATGCTTATAAGGTACAAAATACTACATACTATGTAATCATGGAAATATATAAGTATTCAAAACTGAATACTCTTCTCTGATACATTTGAACTAAATTATATGTAAGTTTAGGTAATAGATGGTTATACATATTTACCCAGTTTGTAGATTATAATAAACAGTTTGCATATTCCCACCACCATTCTCAATGGTAATTAAAACCTGCTTTGAAGTTCTCCAGTGTATCTGTGTTCAAGAAAGATGGACTTTATGCTAAGGAAAATGCCATCTTTTAATTACCTGTAATAATAAATGTCCCCAGACCTAGTTTTTCTCCCTAGGTCTGGTTTTTAGAATGCTTACAGACAAACTTACTGCTTCCCTACAGACTTTGTGTATTGTGGAGAGTATTCATCCCCAGCCAGTTCAGACACTAGATATTCACATGTTAATAGTACCACTTGGGGAATGCTCAGCACTATGCAAAGCACTTCATATAATATTGCTTTTCACCCTCATAGCATCCCTATTACATTATTATTCAAATTTTACACATGAAAAAATTAGGCATCCAGCTTGCCCAAAATCACAGAGACTTTAAATTTTGAAACCACTACTGTCTCATCTCAAACTGAGTTCTCCAGAACCCTAGAAGCCACTGTGGAAAAAATATGATAGAATTTTAGTACTATAAACAGGCTTTAGTCATTAATGTGACAGACTTAGAAGAAATGCTTAGAGTGGACTATTATGTCTGCCTACATAAATTTTGTAGTAACTGGTATTCTTGGGTTTTGTCCTACTTAATACACATTAATCCAGAACTTGTTCTATTATGAGTTTCACAGTCTTTAGAGCGTGACCAGCAACTTTAATGTTTGCACTATGGTGTATCTGAGGGCAGGCAGTTGCACAGATTATTGGGCAGTTCAGAATCCTTACCTCTACCACAGTAGCTCTACTTCTATTTTACATACTGGTTTTTCTGATTTAGATTCATTAGGTTAAGTGGATCTGCTGCTAACAACAATAAAAAGAGCAGAGCGGTTGTAGCTCAGAAGTGGAGCACCTGCTTTGCATGTACTAGGTCCCGGGTTCAATCCCCAATCCCTCCTAAAAAAAGGTGGGGGGGGGGTTGAGAAGCACTTGCAAAGTTGAGTTATAGCTAAAATAACAAAAAAATGTATTATACCATTTCCCCCTAGGAGAAGGAGAATCTACAGTTTACATTACAGAATTTTGCAGATTATTAGTAAAATTGCCGATACTTCTTCTAAAAGATGTATATTTTCTTGGTAACTGAATAGCAACCATACTATTGATGTGGATAGAATGTGAGAATAAAGTCTTAGGATTTTTCAAATATTAAAAAATTCTTACAGTTGAAATAATAATTAAATTCATTGACATTTCTTTGTAAAAAAGTATTTGATGTAGACTATGCTGATAAACCTCAAGATAATTTTAACAGCAAAGCTCATTGGTTGTGCTTTCAATAGTTAAAAATTTACTCTTCTTTTTAAAATGTTCAGGGAGATGAAGAAGCAAATCTTGGTCTGCCCATTAGTCCCTTCATGGATCGTTCTTCTCCTCAACTAGCGAAACTCCAAGAATCTTTTATCACCCACATAGTGGGTCCCCTGTGTAACTCCTATGATGCTGCTGGTTTGCTACCTGGCCAGTGGATTGAAGCAGAAGAGGACGGTGATACTGAAAGTGGTGATGAGGAAGAAGATGGTGAAGAATTAGATACAGATGATGAGGAAATGGAAGACAATCTAAATCCTAGTAAGAATACAGGGATACTATAATTTCTTTAGTGTTATTAACTGCAAATGTTCATTTAATTTGAATTTGGATTTGGATCTCTGTTTCTAAGATAGAGGTTTAGTAGTCATATTTTGAGTAACAACTGTGTGCTGGTTAGTGTGCTAATGCTGACACACAGCAAGAATTCTTATCACATCCCATTTAAAGTAGTATCTCTTGAGGTGCTACACTCTAGCCAGTGCTCTTCAACAGGCTCCACCTCTCCATGGTGTCATCACATCAGAACATATGTGAGGTGGGTGGGTCCTAGTAGCTAGCTCTCCTTCACCTCACCTCCTCCTGCCAGGCAGCTGAAGACCACAACTTCCAAAGCAGCCTGCAAATCTGCCCTTACATAGACTTAGGGAATGGATCAAAACAGTGAGAAGAAAAGGAAAAACACATTCCTGGAGTCTAACTAGAGAACTAACTTTTGTGGCATTATGGATTACCAAACTGGCAGCAAATATAAATGGAAAATGAAAAGGAAATATTTGTTGCTTTTGTAATTATGAATGAAATCAGTTATCTGCTCTTTATTTTTGAGTGGAATTTAAATTATGTCCAGCTAGATTTTTGTTTGTTTTCCAAGCATACTATAAATCAGAACAGCTATGGAGATTACAACAATTTCCCCTCAACACACACACACTTTGTATTCAGAATTAGTATAGCAAACAATAATATTAAGCCATTACCATTTGAGTGTCAACTTGCAAAGGTTGACTGGATTTTAACAATTATTTATATTAACCAAAATTTTGGCAATTGTGTTTGATTCAATACCTTAAAAAATTCTAATCAAGCTGTTTTTCAACTTTGCATTGTTTTATTCATCATTTGAAATTTCAGGACCATCTTCCCCTTGTCCCACCTTAGCATTCTCTAATCCCCTTCTCTGTTTTATTTTTACCCATAACACTTAACACCATCTAACATGCTCATATTTTCCTTTTTATTTGCTTGTCTAAGTCTTTCCACTAGAATGTGAGCTCCATAAGGGCATAGATTATTTTTATCTTACTGTTTTCTTCTCTAACCTTAGTGGTTAGGTAAGTACCTGGAATGTGGTAGGCACTCAGATATTTGTTAATGAATGATTGAATCATATTGCTATGATTAAGAATATATGTGTTTTAAATTTCACAGAACCACAAAGAAGGAAAGGCAGACGAATATTTTGTCAGCTAATGCACCACCTCACCGAAAACCACAAGATATGGAAAGAAATCATAGAAGAAGAAAAACGTAAAGCTGATGGGAATAAACTGCAGGTGGAGAATTCCTCACTACCTCAAGTAGATGAGATTCAGGTCATTGAAGAAGCAGATGAAGAGGAAGAGCGACAGTGAATAAGAAAGGGCATACTGAAGAAGCCCTGAGGGATGTACTCAGTGTCAGAAATCAGTGCCTAATTTTCACTGTGCTGACTTTCAACTGACCCATTCCCACGTGGGCAGGCCTTAATACTGTGAGAGGATCCTTGCTGTGCCGGCAGTTTCCCGTTCCTATGCACTTTCACCACATAAACTAGAAAATTATTCTTAGACCTTGGCTTGAGTTGATCCATGTTGCAAAGCCCGTACTTAATGCCTTCACTGGTGTATACTTTGCCATAATCCTGCTTTGCTAAATAGTGAGCTCTTATTTTTCACGAGGGTAGCTATAACTAAAAAGAACTTAAATGACTTAATTCAGTTTTCAAAGTGGCCAGAACTTTTTGCTTTTATGAGAACAGGATTCATATTATATTCCCACATGTGTCTTTTATGTATGTGAATGTTTTAAAAAAAGAAAAAGTCTGTGCCTATTTAAAAGGAAACCATTGCTGCCTTTCTGAGGGATCTTTGCTCAATGCAATATACTGTTCAGTGCTGATCTCCTAGCTGTTTATCCAGGAAGGACTGAGTGACCTTTGTTATATTTAACAAAATCCAGGTGCATCGATTTCTGATGCTTTTTACTGTTGTGTATTATCTACTATTTGTGTTTTATTTCCACTCAGAGTGTTCAGGTTTGCCATGGACGTCAGAAGTCTGAATTCCAGTCTTAACTGACTTTATGTTTCGTGGTAGAATTTTAAAGCTGTTTAGGTTTAACAATGAAGGAATTTTATTCTTTAATCAAAACTTCTTATTTTTACTTTTGCTCAGGATTATTGTTTTTAAACATATAGTTAAAATAAACACAGCACAGATTTGTCAGAAGAAAAAATTTTGTCCTAATACTGTGTTGAATTTTTAAGAAATAAGCATCATTTTCTCTCTTTTTAGATAAATCTGAGGTAATTAACGCCAAGGAAAAAAAGATATGTCTTTTGCATTAATGCAAAATCAAAAGATAAAAAACAAAAGAAATATACTGAGCCCTGAAGCACACACATATTTAATGAATAATTGGAATATGGAGTTAATTTTAGATCCATATTTTAGATGTCATGTGTTTAGTTACTATAAAATTGACTGTCACCTTTTTTTAATTTCCCTCTGACTCAAGATTATACTGAAATGACCTATGACTACTCAATACTTCTAGAGTCCAACTGCAAGTCTTATTTCTGAGATGAAGTAAATGGTGGGACTACTTTAATTTTTATATAGCAAATCTAAATATTTTAGCAAATCATTTCACACAAAAGCACATCATTAAATAACCGCAATTAAGATTATTCCAAAGAAAATGGGCCATATTTACAATGTTTATAAACTTGATAGATATGTACTTTAGTGAAAATATTTAATGATGTAAAGAACTACCAAAATGATAGCAAGATGGTAGACTAATATTTTCCATTATTCTTGGAAACCATATCAGAATATACTATTTTTGAATCTGTGCAGCTTTTGTTGACAGTGAAAATTAATTTCCCAAGGTAATTCCTTTGAAGTATGATATTGGCAAGCAGTTTCTTACCAATCTAGAACATTGGCTTAATCTGAAAGGTATCAAAGATCAGTGGAAGTGCTGGAATTTTTGATCCTACATATTATAATATTTAATGAATCACTAAGCTTTACTTATTAGATACATTGAGTGCTGAGCTCCTTCTTGCCACTCATACTATCATTGCCTCATCATCTGTAAACCAGTCCCACCATATATTAATGAGTAATAAAATTTTAACTGGTAATTTATTGAGTTTGCACTTATAATGTATATATGTCATGCTTATATTTCTTTTAGAGTACATTTTTCATACTCATAAGTGTATTTCTGCAAGTGCTTCCTCTACTGCAGAATACATATAAGTGTATGTGTTTAAATTCACATAGGTGCATATATGCATCATGAGACTCAGTCAAATTTCTCTACTTTCTATTTTGTTGAAATTTTGTTTTGGGGATTTTTTAGGATATATTTTTTTATTTTCTCAAAATAAGTATATTTTTATTCTATTAAAAATACCATTACTGGGAATTCATTTTTAAATAATTTTAAATTATTAAATTTTGAAATTAAGGATATAACCCTTGCTAAATAATTAATGTACATCAAAAATAGCCCAAAGAAACACTGAAAGATATCCTTGCTGAAACTTTTAAATTCATAATTGTAAGAAATGAATATAAGGGTGCATCAAATATATATACTGCTATTAAATGGACTTTTACCTGAAAATTGCCATAAGTCATCACAGATCCTATTATGGTTGCTACTGAATCAAATTAATTTTTTGTTTTGTTTTGTTTGAGATTTTAATTTAATTTTTTTCATTAAAAATGTATTAAAGTATATCACACATACATAAACAATAAGTGTATAGTAAAAGTTGTGAACTTACAAAACAAACATGCATAACATACAGAGCTCTCTCGTACCTCACCCTACCACCAATACCTTTCATTGTTGTGAAACATTTTTAATAAATGATGAAAGAGCATCGTCAAAATATTACAACTAACCAAAGTATCTTACATTTGGTGTATTTCCCCCAACAAACCCTATTATTATTTTTTTTTAATTTTTACTTTTATATCATTCCTACATGAACAAAAACAATAAATGTATAATAAATGTTGTGAACATACAAAGCAAACATGCATAACATCATACAGGGCTCTCTCATACCTCACCCTACCACCAATACCTTTCATTGTTGTGAAACATTTTTAACAAATGATGAAAGAGCATCCTCAAAATATTACTACTAACCAAAGTATCTTACATTTGGTGTATTTTCTTCCCAACCAACCCTATTATGTTTTTTTTATGTCATTCACACATGAACATAATAAGTATATAGTAAATGTGAACCTACACAGCAAACATGCATAACATCATACAAGGGTTCTGTACATCACCCATCACCAACACCTTGCATTGCTGTGAGACATTTGTTACAAATTATGAAAGAATATCATCAAAATCTTACTAACTATAGTCCATATCTTACATTTGGTATATTTTTCCCCCAACCCACCATATTTTTTAAAACATATTTGTATTACAGAAGGTGTGAACTTACAAAGCAGTCGTGCACATGTGCAGAATTCCCATACAACACTCCTCCATCAACATACCACATAATGGTGGAACATTTGTTACAGATTGTGAGATAATATCATCAGACTATTACCACTAACCATGGTCCACAGTGTACATTTGGCACACTTTTTCCATACTCCCCCATTATCAACACAGTACATCTTTGGCATAGATGCATGACTACTACAGTATTGCTGTTAACCACAGTTCATAAGTCACTCCATTTGTATTTTTCCTAAGCTTCTCCACATTCCTACCATCCTGCAATAGTGACGTACATCTGCTCTAGCTCACAGAACACTCTTGCATCTGTACCATCAACCACAATTCTCATCCACCTCTGAGTTTACTGTGATATTCAGTCCCTAGATTATTCTCTAGCTTTCTTTCATTTGATGTTTACATCCCTAGACTACCCTTTCCAACCACATTCCCATTTATAAACCACCTGTTACTCACTATCATGTGTTACCATCAACTCTATACATTTCCACACTTTTACAGTAAAGTTAATTAAAACTTCTACACACATTAAGCATCAGTAGTCCATCTCAGCCCTCCTCTTACCTCCTTTAAGAATCTACCACCTACCACCAGGTCATGAAGATATTTTCCTCAATTTTCTTCTAGAAGCTTTATAGTTTTTGCTTTTATATTTAGGTGTTTGACCCATTTTGAGTTAATTTTTATATAAGGTCTGAGATAGGGGTACTCTTTCTTTTAGCTATGGATATCCAGTTCTCCCAGCACCATTTGTTGAATGGACTGTTCTGCCTAAGCTGGGTGGGTTTGACAAACTTGTCAAAAATCACTTGACCATAGATGTGAGGGTCTGTTTCTGAACCATCAATTTGGTTCCATTGGTCTATGTGTCTGTCTTTATGCCAGTACCATGGTGGTGGTGGTGTTTTTTTTTTTACCACTGTAGCTAGGTAATATGTTTTCAAGTCCAGAAGTGAGAGTCCTTCAACTTTGCTTTTCCTTTTTAAGATGTTTCTGGCTATTCCGGACTCCTTACCCTTCCAAATAAAGTTGATAAATGTGTTTTCCATTTATTTTTAAAATGTTGGTGGAATTTTTGAGATTGCATTGCATCTGTGTATCAATTTGGGTAGAATTGACATCTTAATGATATTTAGTCTTCCGATCCATGAGCATGGAATGTTCTTCCAATTATTTAGGTCATTTTTTATTTATTTTAACAATGCATTGTAGTTTTCTGAATCCAAGTGCTTTACATCCTTGGTTAAGTTTATTCCTAAATATTTAATTCTTTTAGTTGCTATTGTAAATGAAATTTTTTTCCTGACTTCCTCCTCAGATTGTGCATTACTATTGTCTTATAAAGTCTATTTCATCTGATATAAGTATAGCTACTCTGTTTTGTTTGTTTGTTTGTTTTGGTTACTACATGCATAGAATATCTTTTTCCAGCCTTTCACTTTCAATCTATTGGTATCCTTGGGTCTAAGGTAAGTCTCTTTCAGGCAGCATATAGACAGCTCATGTTTTCTTACCCATTATGCCAGTCTGTGTCTTTTGATTGGGGAGTTTAATCCATTGACATTCAGTGTTATTACTGTAAAGGTACTTATTTCACCCATTTTGACATTTGGGCTTTAGCTGTCATATTTTATTTTCACCACTCTTTTGACTTTCAGTTTCTTTTACTGATAAAATCTTCATTTCTAGACTCTCTTCCAAGTCTCTCTCTCCTGTCTTTTCTTTTCAGACTGTAGCACACCCATTATTTCCTGCAAGGCCAAGCTCTTTGTTATAAACTCTCTCAGTTTCTGTTTATCTGTGAAAACTCTAAACCCTCCCTCATTTTTGAAAGACAATCTTGCCAGATATAAGATTCTTGGAGTATCTTAAATATATCATGCCACTGTCTTCTTGCCTCTGTGGTTTCTGATGAGAAATCAGCACTTAATCTTATTGGGTATCCCTTATATGTTTTGCATTGGTTTTCTCTTGCTGCTCTCATTATTCTCTCTTGTCTTTAGCTTTTGACATTCTAATTACTACGTGTCTCAGAGGTGGTTTATTTGGATTTATTTGGATGGGAGTACATTATGCTTCTTGAACACATATCTATGTCCTTCAATAGGGTTGGAAAATTTTCTACCATTATTTCTTCATAAATTCCTTCTGCCCCTTTTCCCTTCTCTTCTCCTTTTGGGATACCCATGACATGTGTGTTTGCACATATCTTGCTGTCATTTAGTTCCCTGAGACCTTGTTCAATTTTTTCCATTCTTTTCTTCATTTGTTCTTTTGTATGTACGCTTTTGGACACCATGTCTTCAAGCTCATCAATCCTTTCTTCTGCCTCCTCAAATCTGCTGTTACATGACTCTAGTGTATTTTTTATTTCATTTATTGCACATTTCATTCCTGTAAGATCTACAATTTTTCTATGTATGCATTCAAATTCTTCTTTGTGCTCATCCTGTGTCTTCTTAATCTCTTTAGCCATCTCATTTAAGTTATTAAGATTTGTTTGAACATCTGTGTTTAGTTGGCTCAACTCCTCCTCATCTGGAGGCTTATCTTATTCCTTTAACTGGGCCATATCTTCCTGTTTCTTGGTATGGATTATAGATTTTTGTTGGTGTCTTGGCATCTGGCTTACTAGATGTATTTATTCTGGGTGCAGTTTCTCTCTTTAGGGCTTTCTTGCCCTTTCCCTCTTGCTGGTTGTATAGTAGGAGCCTTGGATGTAGTTGGTGCTGTAAGCTGTGGAGGCTTAAGCTGCTCGCATTTCCCCAGGGACCAATGAAGCTTCTCCCCACTTTCTCCTTTGCCAGGGGTAGGGACAGAGCCACAGCCATGTGTAATAACCCAAGTAATGCAGGCCTAGAGTGTAGTTGCCTGGAGAGACCAATGAAGGCATGCCCTTCCTCCCCTGCCTGGGACAGGGGTGGAACTGGAGGTGTGGGCAGCAATCTATGCCATGTGGTTCCAAAATGACCGCAGTTGTCCCAGTAGACTTCTGACTATTCAGTCTGTGCCAGCTGAATGTACCTGCAGTTACCCAGAGAGGCTTGTGCTGGACCCACCAGCTTCTTCCCTGCCAGAAGTGGGGCTGAAGCCTAGGCTAGGGCTATAGTCCGATCTGGGTGGAAAGAAGCCAGTCCCTACCATCACTGTTATTTCCAATCAGCCCAGCTTCCCCTCATGCCGAGGGCGGTGTCAAAATGGCAGCTACCAGCCTTTCCGACTTGGACAAGTTCAAACTTCAGGTGTTCTTAGGGTTCAGCCGAATTTACTAATCAGTAGCTGAAGTCAGTGGCCAACCATCAATTCCTACCCTGTTTTTGGGAAATGGAGCTTCCAACTTCAGCCACAGAATATAGGTCCTGAGGTGGCTTGCGCCACCAGAGTAGGATGATCATCGGCCTCCGTGGCATGGCCTGTCCAGGTTAGTTTTTTATTATAATAACTTTTACCGTGAATTTGCTGATTGTTTTATGTCACTGGTCTTGCAAATAATCCTTTAGTGCTCTAATATATCTACAAGGCTAATGATGCATTTTTCTCTATAAAAATCTACTTTTCAAATTTCATGTTTTGAAGATTTTTTCCTGCTCTTTCCATCATTGACTTTGCTGGTAGTGTTGGCTTTTTCTATTCATTTTTATAAGAATCCTAGATTCTGGCATTGCTTAAGTTGTCAGAAATTTCCTTTCTTTCTGGATTGCATCATCTCACAGGAACAAACTTCACAAAAAGATGGTTCCTTTATTATAGTTGCCAGGCTAATCCAAGCATCGTTAAGGGTTTGCAGGGTTAAGGGTGTTGGATGGAGCAGGGATGAACAGTTTCTAAGAAGAGGGTGATTTTTAAGCTGAGAACTAAAAATTTAAAATTATCTCAAAGATGAGGTTGCTTGTGGAGAGAGGATAATGGCATGTGTAGAGGCCAGGAAAGAGAAAACATCCCCACATTGGAGGCACCAAAAGAAATTTAGGGTGGCTGGAACATAGAGTGCAAGAAGAGAGAAGCTGATTAATGAAAGGCCTTAGCATGAGATGTTATTTAAACTTTATCCTAAAGGGAATGGGGAACAACTGAAGATTTTTTAGAGTAACAATTAAATTCACATGTGTTGAATGGAAGAACAAGGTTGGACATAGAGACCTTAGTGGTCTAGAGTAGGATAGGTCATAGGACAAAAGGGAAATGAATGGAATTAAGAGAGATTTAAGATGTAGAATCTATTGGATATGGTGGTAAAACAGAGATGATGGTGACTCTCCAATTTCTGATTTCATCAACTCTCACTATCATTCACTGAGGTAGGATATAGCAGAGGAGATTTTGAATATGGAAAGTGAGAAGATGAATTAATTTTGGAGTAAATTGAGTTTAAAGGGTTTTTAGGATATTCAAGTATATTTAAGTATGGGTGTGGAACTCACTAGAGAGATGTGGGCTGAGGGTATTGACTTGGGAGTCAACAGTCTATACGAGATTCAATGACATTTTTGTAGAACAGCATGAACTTTTGTCTGGAAATGATTCCCAAGTTCAGTGTCCCAGAACTCACTTCAATTTTCTTGAAGAGGCCCACACAGAGTCAAAACTTGAGCTGGAGTTTCCCTGCTTCTTGAAGGAAGCTTTTTTTTTTTTTTTTTTTTTTAGCGGGGAGGAGGTTGGCAGGGATTGAACCCAGAACCTTGTATGTGGGAAGCCAGTGCTCAACCACTGAGCCACATCAGCACACCTGAGTTGGTTTTTCATTTGCTTATTTTTTTTTTTTTTAGGAGGCACTGGGAACCGAACCTGGGACCTCCCATGTGAGAAGCAGGTGCTCAACTGCTTGAGCCACAACCGCTCCCTGAAGTAATCTTTTAAAAAGGATATTCACAGATAATTTCATCAGAAAGATAGTAAATGATCTTGTTGCTAAAGTTTTATCTCAGTCTATTTTCCCTTGGTAACTTGGTTTTATTAACCTGAATAAAAACACAAACGATCCAAAAAGGATATGAATAGTACACCACTAAGAAGATGAAACTCAAGAAAAATAAATGTGATTTCTTGTATATGAGTCCAAATAACTGTTTTCAGTACAGGATAAATGGAGAAAGACAGGTTTAATAAGACTTCTAATGATAAAAGCCCTGGGAGCTGTGGTCATTATCTAGAAATATGTTTCTCTGGTTTAAAAAAAAAAAAAAAAAAGGGAGGTCTTAAATTGCATTCCTCAAAATATACTGTCTGCATACACCCTATTCTGAAATGGCCAGATGATAAGTTTTTAAAGGAACACTGGTAAATTAAAACAGGTCCAGAGAGAAGGGTATTAAGAATCAAAGCATACGAAGAACCCAGGCTATTTAGCCTGCAGAAACAAATATTCATAGGTGAACCTGCATGAGAGCTATCTTCAGATATTTAAAGTGGAGGCCACAAAATGAAATACCTGCAGGACCAGATAGATATTGTAAATAATAAAGTGGACTTAGTATAGTGCATATGTGTTATGTAAAAAACCACAACTCCAACTGTTTTTTGCCATTCAGAATGCCACTCCAGCATTTCTCAGAGCTTACAATATTACAAGAAAAGCTGAAAATATTTTTACAAGAAATCTCTTGATTTTTAAATGTTAGCTTAAATTTTGTTTTATACTTAAACTTTTCTTTATTAATACATTTTAAGCCCACATATTCAGTACTCTACAGTCAGTATTGAGGCCCACCTGCTCTAGAAGATCATTTTAAAATAAAATGTTTTTCTTATATTTTAATAAGTACAACTGGTAAACTTTTACCCTCTTTGTGAAATATGATCATATACAGAAAAGTGCACAAAACATATATACATAAAAATAAAATATAAGAAAGCAAATACCATTATAAAACTAGCTATCTAGAAGCCCTCCACAAGCCCCTTCCCAATCATAATCCTCTCCCTCCCCGCTAGATATAACCACTAGCCTGATTTAACTTTGTATGAAAATATCTTTTACTTTCCAGAGTGACAGTTATCAAGGCTAAGTTGACAACTATTTTCTTTCAGCACTTTGAAGATATGCCATTGTGTTCTGGCTTTCATTGTCTCTATTGTGAAGTCAGCTTTAAGTCTTACTGATGCTTCTTTGAAATTATTTTCTTTGTATTTATCCTTTATGACATTCAAATGACTTCTTCAATATCCAGCTTGACATCTTTCATCAGTTTTGGAAAACTCTCAGCTATTATCTCTTCAAATATTGCTTCTGCCCCATCCTTTTTCTCCTCTCCCTCTGGGTCTTCAAGTACACAGATGTTAGATTTTTTAATTGTATCTCTTATGTCCCTCAAACTCTTTTCTGTATTTTCCATTCTTTTGTGTCTCTGTGATTAAGTCTAGGTGGGCTCTTCTCTAATTCATTTCAGTTGTGCCTAATTTGCTATAAAACCCATTCACTAAGTTCTTATATTGTTAGTTCCCGTTCATTTCAGTTCTAGAATTTCCATTTGATTGTCTTTTATAGTTTTCAATTCTCTGATGAATTTCTCAATCTTGTCTTTTATTTCCTTGAACATTACCCTAGGTTCTTAGAAGCAGAGCCTGAGATAGGGATTCTTGTACAAGAGATTTAGTGAGGGAATGGTTTTGGGTTAAACCCTGTAAATTAGTGAAGGAAGCAGGATAGGGAAAGGGATATGTGTAGCTTCTGTACCTCTGGATTAGTCAGTTACTGTTTGCTGGGGGTGGGGATTTGGGGTTGTTTAAGGATAACCTCCTAGGGAACTTTAGGAAAGGTGACTCAATTGAGGCCCATTAACTGAGGCCAATTTTCTGGAAAAGGATATCAGCAGCTAGCACCCATAGTGGCTGGAAGTGTGTTTGTGTTGGGGGTGGGGAAGCTGGCAGTGGAGTGGGTAAATCTACCTAGTAAAGAGAATCTGGATAAAGCACTAAGAGTGTCTGCTACAAACATATTAAGTATGGCTATTGTACAGTTTGTATCTGATAACTCTGGATCTCATGAGGGTATCTTTCTATTGTCTGTTGTTTCTTTTGGTTTCAGTCATAATATCTTCTCATATGTTAATTATTACTGATTGAGTGCCAACATTATATATGAAAAATTGAAGAAATATTTGAGACCTAGGATTTTATCCTCCCCAAGAGAGGATTTATAGTTGTTTCTGGCAGACTGCAGAGGCATTAGTAATAGTAATTCTAAATTGCTTTAATTCAACCAGGATTGAGGAGATTCAAAACTGGGCTTCAATTACTGTGAAGCCCACTGTTTCACTCTTCCTCCTAGGGTAAAGCCTGTTTTAGTTTGCCAGGTTGCTATGACAGACACTACACACTGACTGGCTTAACAACAGGAATTTATTGGCTCATGATTCCAGAGGGCAAAAGTACAAAATTAAGGCATCCACAAGTCTTTGCTTTCTCACCAAAGTCTGTAAGCGTTCTGGTGATGGCTTGTCACAATCCCTGGGGTTCCTTGGCTTGCATCTCTGCCTCTTGTTGCATGGCGATCTCTTTATCTCTCTGTCTGTTCTTCTGGTTTCCACTGACTTCCAGCTTCTGGCTCCTTCCTGTGGCTTTCTCTGAAGTCTGTGTCCAAATTTCTTCCACTTATAAAGGACTCCAGTAATACGGATTAAGGCCCACCCTAATTCAGTTGGGCCATGTACCTAAATATGATCTTAGGTCTTAATCACAAATGAATCCACACTTTAACTGGTAATATATTTTCAAAGGGTCCTATTTACAAATGGGTTTACACCCACAGGGATGTGAATTAAGATTAAGAACATGTCTTTTTAGGGGTTACATAATTCAATCTACCACATATCCTATTAGGGTCCCTCTGAAGGTCCTATTCTCCAATTTTCTCCCCTAACCCTATGAGAGTCATCAAAAGCTGCTTAACTTCTTAGCCTTTCAATTGCCTCTTCCAGAATTGGTTGACAACTCTAGAGGATAATAAGTGTGACATTCCAGGTTCACTTCTCCATGTTTCCAACTTCCTTTATATCTTAGGCCCATAATTCTTTTTTGACTCATTATCTGATGTCTTAAAACAAATTGTTTTATTCCATACATCTTTCTAGTTGTTGTCATTGGGAGCTTGTCCAAATTAGTCTGCCATTATAAGTGGAACTCCACATTACAAATTTTATGATAATGATTTTTTTGCTTTTCTTTAGTTTTATCACCTATGTATGCATTTCTCTAAATACCATAGCTTAGTTTCAACTGTTTTGAACTTTATATATATGGAATCTTATAATACATATTTTGTATGTCTGGCTTCCTTGACTCCACATTACATTTTTGAGACTCATCCATGTAGTTCATTAATTTCATTTCTGAGTTAATGAATATACCTCATTTATTTACCCATTCTACTGTTGATACATATGTGAGTCATTTCTAGTTGTTGGTTATTGAACATAAATAATATTGCTATAAAAATTCTTATACATGTCTGGGGGAAATGTACAAATAGATCTCTAGAGTATATTCCCAAGAGTGAAATGGATAGTGTTATATAAATGAGCCAAAGATGGCCTCTGTGAGTGGCCTTGTGTATTTACTTCTTCAAAGCAGCCTGAGTCAATTAAAAAGTGCACAGGCTGGTGCCAAACTCAAATCCTTACCCATCCAAATAGTTGAAAAATAGCCCAAACAAGTAAATTTTAGCCATTTAGAGTTAATCTGCTTTGCATAACCCCACAAAACTTTTCCCAGTGTCTGTTCTCAATTTGACAAGACCCTGCACTTATATAAGGCCCCAAGCCACTTTGGCACCTCAGAGCTCTTTGGCCCAGAGACTCCCTGCCATGCTGACAGCGACATCGCCTAGAAACTTAAAACACCCTCCTTCCTTTCTCATCTTTCCCAGGCGTTTGGGGAGTTTCCCCTTGCCGTGCTTCCTTTCTGGTGGCTGTCTCACACTGGCCTCTGGAAAGTTTCCTGTTGCAAGGGACTTACCTTCTCATGCAAACCTGTCAGTGTTGCCCTCAATAAATAGCTTGCATGTTACTGCCCTCTGATGGTCAAATCTTTTTCTTATTCAAGTCTGAAATCTCCAAATTTGAACTCAGTACAGATGGATCATAGGTATGAACATCTTCAATGCACCTAGATACTGCCAAACTGTTTTCAAAAGTGGTGCCAAGTTAGAATCTCAATTGCATTTTTGCTTTGCAAATATCCTCTCCCTATACTGTGGATTTTCTTTTTGATCTCAGTTATATTTTTTGATGAACAGATGATCTTAATTATAATATTGTACAATATATCAATCATTGTATTCATGGCAGCTGCTTCATGTGTCCTGTTTCAACAATATTTTAGAACCTGAGATAATGAAGATATTATTCCATATAATACTCTGAAAGCTTTATTGTCTTGCCTTTAATATTCAGATTTACAATCAAGTGGAATTTATTTTCATATATGTTGTGAGCTGGGCTCAAGTTTTACGTTTTACATCTAGCTATCAATTATCTCAGCACAATATATATTTAAAAGATCCTCTTTCCCCACAGATAAACAGTGCAATCTTGGCCATAAGCAATATAAGCGGATCTGTTTCTGGACTTTTTAATGTATTTCATTAGTTTGTCTTTCCTTAAATCAATACATAACTTTTTAATTAATTCAGCTATAAGTCTTGATATTTGGTAGAAAAAGTCCTCCCACCTTATTCTTCTTGGAAGAACACTTCTTTTAGAAGTGTTTTAATGTTTTTTCCCACTTATCTTTTGTACATTCTTGTTATGTTTCTTTCTCATATTTTATTTTTATTAATATTGAAAAATGGTACTTTCTCTTCATACATTTTCTATTGGTCACTATATAGTGATTTTTAAAATATTTTGTATTTTAATTTTATATCCTATTACATTTCTGAATTATCTTACCTTACTGAATTACCTTTCTTTCTATTGATGCTCATGTACCTGCCACCATGCCTAAAATACCTTTGAAGTACAAATTAATTTGGGTTCTAATTACTTCTTTAATTCTCTATGGCACTGGGCTGGTACCTGACCAGAAGGGAGCTGGCAAATGGAAGCAAAGTCCCTCAGGACAGAAGCAAGATAAGAGTCAAGAAGGGAACCTGGTGCCAGACAAAAGGCTGAAACGTACAGCACAGCTTAGGGCATCCTTGGCCTTCTTAGCAATTTAGGCAACACCTATCACTTGCACTTTTGTTTTCCTTGACTGAGAATTTTACCTTAGAAATCAAAGAAACTTGAAAAAAATATCATAGCTAATGATTGGTATTGCTTTAGTCCAGTTTAAAAAGACAGGTCTATGCTCATTTGATTCTGTAACTTGTGTACATACACACACACACACACACACACATTGATTAGATTAAACAAGGTTCAGGGGTGAGGCAAACAGACATACAGCCTTGCTCCCCAAAACATCTATGCACGTTCAGCGTCTTTCAGCACAGATGAGATAGGGCTGGGGTTGCAATGTCATGCCTAACCTGGGATTGAGATTCGGAATTAGTTCATGTGGAAAATGCAAGTGAAACCGCTGAAGTAATGCTGTAAAAACTAAGAACATTTCCATCCGAGCTAGCTGTTCTCCAAGACAATGTCTTCTCCCTAAACAGAAGAAACACATATAATAATTTTTAGAAACTCACAGTATTTTACAAAATTAATATCTAATATTTGGGTGCTATCTGGGAAATCTAGAATTTAAGAAAAGTTAGAGGAAGTCATGATTATTGAAAGATTCTTTTAAATCCCAAAGAATGGAAATTAGCACTACAATCCCCAGAACTCTCCATTTTCAGCTCTTAGACTTTATAATCTATTAATTCTGTCCACTTTCCTTGCATGTTGCAACAGAGGCTAAGATACGCCATCAAAGATGTAATTTGATGTGTGATGTTTTGTTCTATTAATCAAAAATAAGCTCATTTCACTTCAACTGATGTAATGTGTATTCTTCTTCAACAAAGAAGCTTTTTCTAACCATCTTTCATGGGTTTTGTGATCTGTGTACTTTTTTCCAGCAGAAGGAATATTTTCCTAGTTGCAGATGAGGGAGATTAACCTGGAGATGGGAGAGCTAGATTCTAGTTTTATTTCAAAATATCATTTCCCTTCTTTGAGTCTCATTTTCTCAAGATACATGTAACTGACTTCTAGCTCCCCAAATTTTCTATACAAGCAAAATAGTTTCAAAAGCCAGAGCTTCTCAACAGTTTATTTCTAATTATCAAATTAAGGCTTGTTTATTTTGAGTAGAAAGAGGTGATATTTACCTGTAATTAAAACATTCTTTCCTATAAGAATCAATGCTGTGTTTTCAAAATTAGAATATATTATTCTAGTGTGGGAGGGGAAGGGGATGAGGTAACTGAGAATCCCCTATGTTTTTGATGTAATATTTATGTAATCTAAAGCTTCTTTAAAAATAAAAAGTTAAAAAAAAGAAAACAAACAAAACAACAGAATATATTATTCTACAGCAGGATGCTGTACATGATGAATCATCATTATATTAATAGTTTATTCTAAACATATGCCCCTGTGTAAGTGCTCTTACCTAGGGAAAAAGGAACCAAAGCTTCCTTCTTGGCAAAATATCCACTGCTGTCTAGAAATCGCTCAGGATAGAATAATTCTGGGTCTCTCCAGTACTTTTCATCAAAGTGTACAGAATAAAGATTTGTAATTACTGTTGTGCCTTTAGGAATGGAATAACCACGTACAACTGTATCTTCAGAAGTTGCATGGAAAATCCCTAATGGAACTATATTACAGAATCTTAAAACTTCATGCAAAACTGCCTCCGTATAAGGCATTTTGCATTTGTCGTCCCAAGAAGGCCTCCCATTGGGGCCTATAATTAAATCAATCTCTTTCTGAACTTGTCCTGTCAGAGAAAAAGTATTCAAGTTATTATACAATCCTTAGAGTTATATATAAAGTAATTTCCCTTTGAGATAACATATAGGATAACCTATAAAAAACCAACAGGGTATGGGCAGACCTAGATTGAGATTTTTCATTATTTGGAAGTTCTATTTAAATATATGCCATATATATATATTGTATGACCTGTAGCCAATGTTTCAAGTAACATTGGCGGGGGGAGGGGGCATTTAAAGTAATAAAAATAAAAATTAAACAAAATTAAACCTAGAATTGGATTAATATCCCCCTCATGCAGGAAAACAGTGAAGCGTAAAATTTGAATTAAAAAAACAAGGTTCAGGTCCCAGCTCTGCCACTTCCAGTGGTTGACCCTGGGCAAGCTAGGCACTCAGTCTTTCCCCTCATTTATAAATTAGGCATAATAGACCTATCTCAGAGGTTTGTTACATGAATTGAGAAAAGAAATTTGAAAATTCTTTGTAACTAGTAAATATTTCTCTTCTTCTTGGCTAGTACAGGAGTATCCAAATAAAACACTTGATACTTGGCCAAAGATTCTACATGGATATGCCCTACATGTAAAGACAGCCCACACCCTGTGATCAAGAGAAGTCTCACCTTGAATGTTAGGATAAAGAGCCATGAAAAGAACTGCCCACCGTAGCACATTGGTTGTAGTTTCAGTTCCAGCAATGATGAGTTCACCCACGGAGAAAATTAGGTTTTCTTTAGAGAAAGTAGATGATGGGTCATTTTTACCTTGATCCATCTCATCTAAATAAGCATCAACAAAATGCTGAGGTAATTGAGGCTTTCTGTTGACTGAAACTTTTTCAATAAGCCTGGAAAGAAAATCATAGACTACAGCTGCATTTCTAAATAGCTGTTGATGTTTTCCAAAAGGTAAGATACCAATCCATGGAAAGGCATTATACAGGAAGACAGAGGCACTGGCAGCCAGTTCCACATTTTCACTAAATAAATCAATCATGTGTTGAAACTCAGTGTCTTCATAAGAGAATCGTTCTCCAAAAATGATCAAATTGGTTATGTTTGAAACAGCATTTGTTATTAATTGTTTAAGATCAAAAGATCTACCTTTGTATGTTTCAATAGCATCAATGAAATACTTGGTTTCTTCTAAGATTTTAGATTCAAAAGACTTTTGGCCATATCCAAAATAGCGAAAGCTGTTTACAGCTAATCGTCTGTGATCAACCCATCCTCGGCCATACTTGGAGTTGAGCAAGCCTGAAAGAAAAAGATATTAAAAATATTTTATCATTCCTACTTCCCTGTATTTAACAGCTGAAAATAATATGAAGTAAAAAAAAAAAGGGTAATCATTCCTCTTCAAATTATATTTCTAGAAAACTAGACCCAGTAATTAAGCCCCATTTTCTGTTATTCATCAGCCACAGAATAAAACTCATCTATTTCTCATCTGGGCCCTGGCAGTAAAAACCTGTAATAAGTCTTGTGTAATTCAACCTTGGTGAACTAAGCCTGGGTGACTTTATTAGTCAAAATTCACAGAATCGTATAAACCTAATTTACAAAAGACAAATTATTGCATATTCTGTGAGTAAAATTTTATCTTGGACTAAACAAAGATCTTAAAATCAACCTTTTAGGATTAGAAATTATCTGCTTATAAGAGACTGGATTTTAGAATACAAATTTCCTCTTACTAAAGGCATATGATACCTAACAGTGTTACTCTGGAAGAGGCAAGGGTAGCCTGAAATGTGTCAGTTTAGTGGAAATACTCAAGCCAAAAAGAGGGAAAGAATGAAGCTCAACCTCTTCTTTTGCTTTGATATTGTTTGCCTTAAAATTTCAAAGTCTCCACAGTACACTCTGCAGTTCTGATGTGGCTACTATGGAAATTGACTATCAAGGAAAAACAATATCTTCGGTGCATATATTTATATAGCATGCACTTTACTCGAAATTTCATTCACTGGTACATAAGATAAATGAAAAATGTAACATACTTTTGTGTACATGACATGCATATATAATTTACATTCCAACAACTTTTGTGCAACAATTTTTGAACATATTAAAAATAACACCATATGTGTGGCACTTTGAATTTGTAAGTACCCCAGAAAAACATGTTCTAAAATCTAATCCATTTCTGTGAGTGTAAACCCATTGTAAGACTACTTCAGGTAAGGTATAACCCACCTCATTCAGGATGGGACCTAATCCTATTACTGGAGTCCTTTATAAACAGAATGAATTCAAAGAGAGAGAGAGAAAAAACAAGCCATGGAAGCAAGAAACAGAAAGCAACAAAATCTAGAAGAGAAGGGAAAGACCAGCAGATGCTGCCATGTGGCTTGCCTTGTGGCAGAAGAGCCAAGGATTGCTGGCAACCGGTCTTTGGAAAGAAAGCATTCCCTTGATAATGCCTTGATTTTAACATTTTCCTGGACCATGGCCAGCCTGGACTAAAAGGAACAGCAAAGGAAAAGACTGAAGAAAAATCACTTCAAGGGCAGAACCATGGAAGCTGAGGTCTAGATCTAAGACATCTTCTTGGGTCAAAAGAGTGGGCCCACTCGTATGTGGAAAGGTTGAGTCTGCCCCAGTGCTTGAAGAGGGCAGGCCCTCTGTCCTGTTGTTCTGGAAGAATGCTCCACCCAGTTTTCTCAGATGCCTAGGGGATTGCAGAGAGTCTGGCCACCACCCAGAAACTTAGAGGGTGAAGCCTTCACCTCTGTGTTTGGGGAGAGCATGGCCACTGCACAAGCACTTGGAAGGGGTGGGGCTGCCACTTCATCAGGCCCAGAGGACAAAACATTTTTCCACAGATGACTCTCAGACCTTGAAATCTAATGGAGTATGCCTTGCACGCATTTGGAATTTTGGAGGACCCATGACCCCTGTTTTCCTTCCAATTTCTCCCTTCTGGAATGGGAATGTTTATCCTATGCCTGCCCCTACTTTGCATATTGGAAGCAGATAACATGTTCTCTAGGTTTCACAGATCCACAGATAGAGGGGAATCGTGCCCCAGAAAAGATGACAGCCATTTTCATGAGACTTTGCAATAAGCATTGTTTCTGAAATAACTTAAGGCTTTTGTGATATTTTGATGGAATTAATGTATTTTGAATGCAGAAAGAACATGTCTTTTTGGGGTTCAAAGGGTGGAGTGTGGTGGTTTGAAGCTGTATGTACCCCCAAAAAAACATACTCTTAAATCTAATCCATTTCTGTGAGTGTAAACTGTGGTTGTGTAAACTGTGGTTAATAAATTCCCATTGTTTAAGCCAACCCATTTTATGGTATTTGCTGGACCAACCTAGGAAACTAAAATACAGGGTGAGGGCCAAATCGAGAAAAAGGCAATTTAAAAGCTGTAGTATCTTGTGGTGCCCTGGCTGGCCCCTCCCCCCATCACTCTGCAGAGCCAGCCCTTAATCCCAGTGCTGGTTCCTGGTCCTGGTTCCATCCAGGGAGCCTGTACGTCTGGCCCGATCTGTTCAGTGGTGGCCCGAGAGACTGGACCAACACTCTTAAAAGGCTTGTCATTTTATAACTTGTCCTGCATACAGAAGGCAGCTCACAGAGTTCTACAGAATTCTATGGAAGAGCAGTCAAGTCAGGGCTGCCTGTGGCAAGGGACTGCTGGCTGTACAATATACAATGCAGTGTTCAGAACTGTGAGAAAATTCTTTGCTGAGGAAGAGGGGGCATTCATATCTGTGTCAAAAAGGGAATTCCTAGGGCCACACATGCATGCCTAAGACAAGACTCATGCACAGAAAGGATCAGGGAGGCCCCTATGGTTTGGCCTCTACTTATTCTCTTAACGCATTATATGGATAAGCTCTGAAAGAAAACACTTACACAGGTCAATCTGCAAAGCCTGGGAAAAGTGTTTTCCTTCTTCCCTTCATTTATTTGTTAGCTTCTGATATTCAAGGAAATCTCTGTCGTAACACTAACTAGATATAACTTGTGGAACAGTCTAGATTCCAGCAATAACACAGTAAAATATCAAAATGTTCAGGTTTCAAAAAAAGATTACAAAACATAAAAAGAAACAGGAAGCTATGGCCTAGGTAAAGAAAAGATTAAAGCATTAGAAACCATCCACAAGGAGGATCAGAACTGGGACATACCAGACAAAGACTTTAAGAAATGGTCCTAAAGATGTTCAAAGAGCTAAAGGAGAAAATGAACAAAGAACTGAAGGAAATAAGGAAAACAATAAATGAACAGAAAGAGACTATCAACAGAGAGATTGAAAGTATGAAGAAGAATTAAACAGAGCTGAAGACCACAGTAACAGAAACTTAAAATTCCTTAGAGGGGTTCAACAGCAGATTGGAGGTGGCAGAAGAAAGAATCAGTGAACTTGAAGGTAAGATGTGTGAAATCTTCCAGTCTGAGGAACAGAAAGAGGAAAGAATGAAAAAAAGTGAAGAGAGTCTGAGGAACCAGTGGGACACCATCAAGAATACCAATATATGCATTGTGAGAGTCCCAGAAGGAGAAGGAAGAAAGGGGCAGAAAGAATATTCAAAGAAACAATGGCTGAAAACATCCTAAATTAAAAACAAAAAACAAAAAACAAACAAACATGAATATACACATCAAAGCTGCTCAATGAATTCCAAACAGGAGAAACCCAAATAGACCCAGGCCAAAGCATACTATAATCAAACTGGTGAATGCCAAAGATAAAGAGCATTCTTAAATCCACAAGAGAGAAAGAGAGACACAAAGTATCACACACAGGGAGCTTCATTGAGTGCCAATTTCTCATCAGATACCATGAAGGCAAGAAGTCAGTGGGATGGCATATTTAAAGTGCTGAAAGCAAAAATTTGCTAACCAAGAATTCTATATTAAACAAGTACGAGAGTGAGATTAAGACATTCCCAGATAAACAAAAGCTAAGGGAGTTAGTTACTACTAAACTAGCCCTATAAGAGATGTTGAAGAGAATTCTGCAGATTGAATAGAGGACAATAGACAAGAGATCAAAGCTGCAAGAAGAAATAAATATCTCCAGTAAGAATAATGAAATGGGTAAATATAAATGCCAGCACTATTGTATTTTTGTTTTGTAACTATACTGTTCACTTCTTATAGGATCTAAAAGGCAAATGCATAAACTGCAATGATAAATCAAAGGTTTTATATTTATAATGTGTAAATGTGTAATCTGTGACAAGAACCACATAAAGGTGGGGGGAAGAAGGGGGGAAGAAGGGGTATAGTAACATAGTTTGTATACACTATTAAAGTTAAGTTGGTATCAAAGCAAATGAGATTGTTACAGAGTTAGGATGTTAAACTTAAGCCCCATGGTAACTACAAAGACAATATCAGAGAATATGCAAGTTCACAGAGACAGAAAGTAGAGTACAGGTTGTCAGGGGAAGAGGGCAGAGGGAATAGGGAATTAATGCATAATGGGTATAGGGTTTCTGTTTGGGGAGATGGGAAAGTTTTAGTGATGGAAGGTGGTGAAGGTACTGCAACATTGTGAATGTCATTAATCCCACTGAATGGTATACTTGGAAGTGGTTGGGATGGGAAAGTTTATGTTGTGTATACGTTCCCACAAATTTTTTTTAAAAAAGAGCAAGCAAATAAAGGGACAATGAAAATTAAATGCAATATGTGGTCCTGAATAAAGGAAGAGCAAAGGCTCAAAAGGACATTATTGAGACATATGAAAAATATTGGAATACAGACTTATTAAATAATTAAATAATTGTAAATAATTAAATAATTGTTAAATATAACATTATATTTAATGAACTTGATAACTACACTTGAGGTAGTTACATAAGTAAATATACTTGTTCTTAGAAAATGTACAATGTTCTTAGAAAATGTACATTGCTGTGTTAAGGGTTCAAGGAGTATGATGTATACAACCTATAATCAAGTGTTTGGAAAATGGATTGAAGAAAGGAAAAAGGAAGGAAGAAAGAGGAAAGAAGAAAGAGAAAAGAAGGGGAGGGGAAGGAAAGAAAAGAAAAGAAGAGAAAAGAAAAAAGAAAAGAAAAGAATTAGATAGAATGATACGATAAATATGGCTAAATGTTAACATTGGTGGAGCCGGTAGATAGAGGGATAAAGATATGTTGGAGTTCTCTGTATGGGGTTTGTATTATTTTTTAACTGGCCTGTAAGTCTGAAAGTATTTCAAATAATTTTTTTAAGTTGATGAACATTTAGGTTCTTCTAGGTTTTGGCTATCATGAATTAATCTGCTGTGAACAGGTGATCAACTCTGTCAAATGTGAAAAGTATTTGTGTGCACATTTGTTTTGATTTCTCTAGGGTAACTATTTGGGGCAGGAATTGTTGGGTCATATGGAAAGTGTATGCTTAAATTTATAAGATTTTTGCAAAGTGGTTAAACAACTTTGCATTCCCACCAGCAATGCATGTTAGTTCCAGTTGTTCCACATCTATAATTACTAGCCTATCTGCATCTTTTCCCCCATAAATAACTTTGTTTTCTCTCCTGTTACCATGGAAGGTGACATGTTTTGATTCCAAATGGAGAGGACATGGAAGCTTGTGTTTGAGAACCTCCCAGACTGCGTCCTATGCATCTCTTCCTTTGGCTTCTTATTTGTATCCTTTTTCTGTAATAAAATTATAATCACAAGTATAGTGCTTCCAGCAAATTACCGAACCCAAGGGGGTGGCAGGAACTCTGAAGTTTGTAGGCAGGTGGTCAGAAATGCAGGTACCTGGGCCCCCAAACTTGTGACTGGAGCCTGCAGGGCAATCTTGTAGAGGATGGTCCTAACTGTGAAGAGTCTGGCCTAACTCCGGGGAGTTAGAGTCAGAATTGAATTGACTGAGTTACTGCAGTATTTTCAGTTGTTGTCAGAAGCTATTGTGGAAGTTGGTACAAGTTTTGATATCTTTATACCTCCACATTGCCAAACCAATGGTCAATTCTCAGTCCTCACTTATGTGACATATCAGCATTTGACAAGAGTTGATCAGTCCCTCTCTCAACATGGCTTCTGGGACACTAGAAGTTCTGGTTCTTCTCTTAGTTCTTCTCTTGTCTCACTATCTGTGCCTTCTCAGTCTTCTGTGCTGGTTTCTCCTCATCAAACTGGCTCAGTTTTTAGATGTATCTTCTCTATTCATAGACATATCCTTTTTTTAAGTTCAATCAGTCTCTTGGCTTTAAGTTCCATCTATATGGTGACAACTTCTAAACTATTATCTCCAGCTCAATCATCCACCTGAACTTCAGACTCCATTATCCAACCACCTATACAACATCTCCACTTGGATGTCTAATAGCTAACTAACTCAGACTTAAGATATTCCAGATTGAATTCCTAATTCTATAATTCCTGGTCATTTGGCAGACTTCCCCATTTTACTAAGTGACAACAACACTTTTCCATTTACTCAGGTGAAAAATCTTAGAGTCATTCTTGACTTTTTTTCTTGTACAATCTATAACCAATCTATTCGCAAATCCTATTGATTCTTACTTCAATATAAAGGATCTGACCACCTTTCTAACCACCTTTGCTGCTATCACCTTGGTTCAAATCCAAGTCAAAATAATCTCTTGCCTAAGAAATCATAATAGTTCTGAACTGGTCTCCTTGCTTCTCCTTTTGCTTCTCTACATAATCTATTCTCCATACAGCAACCTGAGTATTTTTGTGAAAATATAAGTCAGAACATGACACTCCTATGCTCAAAATCCTCTAATGGCTCCACATTTCACTCATAGTAAAAGCCAAGGTCTCTCGGTGGCTAAAAACGGCCTACATGATCTCTACCATCCCCTCCTGTTACGTCTTTGACCTCATTCCTGTTTTCTCTCTTACTCACTCTATACCCATTAACTTGTCTTTCCTAGAACATGCTTCCACCTAAGTGCTTTTGTACTTGTCTCTGTCTGGAATCCTCTTTCCCCAGATATCTACTTGGCTTGTTCCTTATATCCTTTGGATTTCTACTCAAATATCATCTCGATCAGGGTATAAAAATAGCAACAATCTTCTCTCCATTTTCTGGCCCTCCCTATTTCCTTCACTCTACTTTATTTTCCTCCATAATTCATGTCATCATCTGACCAATTTTTTTTAGTTTATTTTTGCTGATTTCTCTCTCACTATAAGGTTCAAAGTAAAAACTTTGTTTTGTTCACAACTATATCTCCAATATTGAGCACCTAGCACTAATAATGCTTCAGAAGTATTTACTGAATGAAAATACTTCTTCCAAGTAATCGTTATTGTTACAACTAAGTATCATCTTAGTAATTATATCTTCTTTGTGAATTTTTATTTGTGCTAGGCTGTAAACTCCATGCTAAAAACCACCTGTCTTGTTCACTGTTATTTTCCTATAATCCCTAACCCAAAGTAGTGACTCAATAAATATTGTTGAATAAATTTAAAAATCTGACTAGAGATCATCCCCTACTCACCCTAAAAAACTGGTTTGATAGCTAAAAAGATTGTTCAATAAACAAAACCAAGGCTTATAAGCATAAAGTCATTCCACATTTTCATAGTCTCATAAATAAAAGAGACCTTACAGTTTGTATAGAATCTAGTCAGCCTTCCTAAATTTGAATTCGTTTTGCAATATCCACACCAAATGGTCATTTGGACTAAAGCTAGGCAGGGTTCCCACAGGTTCCCAGAACCCTCTAACAGTTACCCTAACTTGTGTGTGTGTGCCTGTGCCCACGTGAGTTTGTTTGTTTTTCAATGTGTACATCCTTTCCAAATATGGACAAGAGAGGGTTCCTGTGTAACAAAACTGGTTCTTTTTGGTACTACTTATCTTTTGCATTACCTGTGATTACAGAATGAAAACTGAATTTAAGAACTTCCCAGACCTCTTAAGTCTTCTTTGTTTCTAGTCTCATGCCATGGAATCCCATCTTTCCTCTAAATTCACTAAAATCTGGTTTTGTAAAATCATAAACATCTCACCTTCTTCAGTCTTTTCCTCTTTGATGACCAAAAAGTCAGTTCTAACATGTTCTCTTTAGCCCCTGATTCCTGTCAATTCCATTTTACCACCAACTTTCTCCTCTTTTTTTGGTGAGACTATTAGATCCACAGTAGCAGTTTCCCCAGTCACTTCCTCCACCTTATGGCAACAGAAATTGTCATCCTGATTAATCAAAACTTAAGAGCCTGCTGCTTCTAATCAAATAAAATATACCAGCAAATATCCAAAGGTCCCTGCCTCTATTATATCTTATCACTATGCTAGATTTATCACCTGCATTAGGAATGTATCTTCCATTTCTTTCATCTGTTCAGATAATCAATAGTATAGTCCCACCAAAGAACTGAATCTCTACTCTCCTTTTATGATCGCCATATGATCTCCAATCTCCTCAGGTTTATGAATTCCTTCTCAGGATTATCTCTTTTTAACCCATTGTGTTACTCTATGTCCATGCCTAATGAGTCTATTCCTTTGGCTAGGGCATATACTTCCACCATTCCATTTTGAGTTCTATTCCATTATATATATGAAATTTAGTAGATATTCCCTGCCCTGCATTATAATCTCAAATTCACTGTGATTTTGCACACTGGGTATAGACAACTGAGGATGATACTGTTTCTCTTCATCTCGCCAGTTATTATGTAAATTTCCTTCCTCCTAGAGAGCATTTGATTTCATAGATCTGGCTGTACATTTTTCTTCTGCTGTCTTTATAGGCAATGCAAAGCTCTTTGACAGTAAGTTAGACTATGAACACATACATTCTTAAAGTTATATATATTATATATGCTTGTATTATTATATATGTAAATATTTACACACTCATACTCATACATACATTCTTCTTCCTCTTCTAAAATGCACTGCCTCTCAACTGATAGAGCCCCCGTTTACCATGTGTGAGGCCCCAGGTTCGCTTCCAGGGACCTCCTTGTGAGGGCAGGCCGGCACGCGCGGCGCGAGGGGCTGATGCAGTGGGACCTCACAGCAAGGGGAAGATAAGCAGACACGGAGAAGACACACAGAGAATGGACACAGCAAGCACAAGCAGCAAGGGGGGATAAATTAATAAATAAATCTTTAAAAAAAATAAATAAATAAATAAAATAAAATAAAATGCACTGCCTCCATAGCCAAGAGTTCATCATTCTGATGCCTTAAGCTATGGTCCAGAAGTCCGAATCCAATACACTGATACCAATAGCATGACCTTTCATTCATCTTCTTGATCAACCTTTCTCTCCCAAAGTTCCAACTGTGAGTAAGAAGTAATGAGAACACCACCAGGTCTCCCAAATCCTTTAATTTCCAGCCCAGAAATATGAAAGAGGAGGCAAGGATAAAGGTTGATAGTTGCTAGGTTTGACAGGTCAAAAAATATTTTCTTTTTAGTTAAAATATTAGCTTTAACTTCTATTTAGTTCAAACTGAACAAAATAGTTTCAAACTGAAGAAAATTAGTTTCCTGGTTAAGTAATTTCATTCTTAAGAGTCAACTACACTTTAAGTGTACAGCTTTATATTTGAATACCATAATTTTAAATTTGTAATATTTTAAAATGTATATGATCACTCTCATTCAATAAAAGAAAAACATGACTGGCTGCCTTTCCCATGTGGAAAAACCTGTCAGCAGAGACATATTTGTTTAAGCTCCATCTTGTTTAAATGTGGGTAGAAGACCAGACTTATACCTTTTCCCCAAAACAAAACAAAGCAACAAAAAAACCAAAGCAAGTCATCATGATGACTAATGAAAAGGTCACGGTTTTACTGAGACTTGTGGAATTAAAACAATAGTAAATAACAAAACTTAAGTCAGAAATGGCTGGTTCCAAAACTCTAAAATAAGGTACAGTTTGACCATAACAATAGCAACAGCAACAGTAACAACAAAAAGATAGGGAATCAATTGAATCAGATAGTGGCCAAGGATCACTATAATGGCAAATTACCTATTCTTATACTTCAAGATGCAAATGAAGAATACAGAAAAGGACTTCGAGGTCTAGATAAAGTCTTGTCAGATGTTTACGTCCATAAATTTCCGAAGACCCCAAACTACAAGCTGGGTAGTAAAGCTACATACTGCGAGAATAAGGCAAATGAGCAGGATTGGCTGCAGGAAAGGTGGAGACTTATTTTGATGGGTGAGAAATCTGGATAGTCCAGGCAAGTTAAATGGCATGACAGAAAAATAAACTCCAGGGGTTTATAGAACTAAATGTGAAAAGTGAAATTTATAGGAAAACATCATGAGCATTAGCATCAGGTCATGAAACACAAAATCACTAGATATAAGATATATAAAAGCACTAACAACATAAGTACACAAACACACACACAAAGATTGAAAAATCTGGCTTCATTTAACTTAAGAACTCTGTTCTTCAGAGGTACCATAAAGATGCCAGAAATGGGAGAAAATATTTACAATAGAAATAATTGACAGAGGGCTTGCATTCACTATATTCAAAATTCCTATGAATCAGTAAGACAAGCATACACAATTCCATAGAAAAATGGGCAAGGAATTTGAACAAGCATTATACAAAAGAAGAAATTCAAGTTGCCAATTAATACATGAAGAGATGCCCAATCTCATTAATCTTCAGGGAAATGGAAATTAAATCACAGAGATATCATTACACATCTAACTAGATTGGCCAAAATAAAAAAGTCAAACAAGATAAAATGTGAGCATGAACATATAAATTAGTAGTACCACTAATTTTTAAGTCTGAAGTTTGGTTTGCATTTTATACTTACAGCACATTTCATGTACCCAATAGCCATGTGTGGCTACTACACTAGACAGGGCAGCTCTAAAGAAATATGTGCCAGGATACACGTACAAGAAGGTACAGTGAAGCACTGTTCATAATAACCCTACACTAGCCAAGCTGTGTGTCCTGGAATGGGTCTGAACCCACCCAAAGGGCAATTTTTTCTTTTACACAGTGGACCAGTGGCAACCCTAGTTTCCCAGTTTCAAGTTCAGTTCATGTGCACCTTAAAATAACCCATATAAGTTCCTACCTATTTTTCTCTTACTGTTTTCTGAAAATCTTATTTTATATTAATGATAAAATAGTAATAAACTATATATTTCAGCTTGAAAATATATACTTTATCCAAAATATTACTCTGATCACATCCTATAGATTTTGTCACATGACACCATCTTTCATTTTCATCGTCTCTTTCGAGGTCTTCTGCTATAATTATGGTTTCTTCTTTGGCCTAATTATTGTTTAGGAGAGTATTTAAGAGGCTGGAGATTTGTTTTATTATTTACATTACTGATATAAGTATCATTATAATCTGGTCTGAGAATTTGGCCTTTACAAGTCATACTTTCTTGACATTAGTTGATTTGCTTTGCAATATAGAATTTGATTCATTTTTTTTCTTCTTAGCTAATGTCTTTATTTTTAGCCTATGTAAGCAAGATATTTTTTAATTTTGCTTTAAAATTAAATGTGATGCTTTCATTAAATTAGAGAATTTAGGACACCACTCTGGTAAAAACTCTTAGGCTGTTAATTATTAAAACCTTTGTCTCTGATTTTGACATTCTATTTTCAGCTTTCTGTTGCTGGCTTCTTCTCACCAGTTCTGTCAACTTTTAGCCTTTCTCCCTTGTTGAATATAGAATCATCCAAACTGATCACCATTAAACTATACAGAATCCTATAGTCCTTTATATGAATTCCATTTACATATCATGTTGACTAACAGTTAAGAAAGGCTGCTTCAGGTTCTATAAGCTTATAAGCAAAATCATAGTAAGAACATTACCAAGGTCCTCAAGATTGGCTTCAATGTTTCAAAAAGGCATTTCTGATTCAAGTGTGTGTATGTGTGTGTGTGTGTGTGTGTGTGTGTGAATGTGTGTATATTACCAACTTGTTTCACAAAAACTGCAGCTATTAGGTGCTAATTCTTTAAAACATTATTTATAATATTATTTAGAACTGGATTTCAACAGTAGAATTAGCATTTACCAGTCTAAAATATGATTGTAATTCAGCCTGAAAGGTCCTCAAACACTAGGTTCTTTAAATAAACAAATAAATAAATACTTTCCAGTTAATTGATATAATAGAATCCAAACATTATGTACCAAGATTATTTAAAATAAGGGATGTGATTTAAGAGTTTAATAATCCCTAAATAAGTAAAAATAAACATACCTCCCATTTTTGTCATCTTCATGAATAAAGGAAGGCATGGTCTGTCTGCAAAAATTTCACTTTGTTGAACAAGGCATTCCTTTACTACATCATAGCCATTTAGAACCACAGTTGATATGCCTCCAAGATCAAGACTGAAGATCTTTGAGAAGAAGAAAAGAAAAACAGCATTTAAGTGGCAGAATGTTTAGAGAAATATAACCATGGAAACCCTCCTGTACTAAGCCCAGCTTTCCTAATACTTGCTACTTCCCTGAATATGTAGGCATTCATTACTAAATTGCCAATGCTTACAGTGCCTTTCTCTCTACAAGGCATGTTAAACTTTGTCACTTCATTAAGCCATTCAGAGCCTGAAGGCATCATCTTACAAATGCTTTAATGGAAAAAGCACTGGATTCAGGAAATCTGGGTTCTAGTTTATGCTTTGCCATAGATATAAGACCCTGGGCAGAACCCTTCACTTTTTTGGGCCTCAGGACTGCCATAGAAATATAATATTTGATTTAGATGCTCTTTAAGATTCATTCCAACTCAAAACATTCAATGATATCTAGAAATCTCCTTTTATTTCCAAGACGAATAAGAAAGCAGCACCATCCACATATCACCTATTACTCCAGGCTTAGGAGGGGGAGGGAATATCAAAGGCCTGAGAGACAACTTCATGCCCCTCATTTCCATGACACATTGAGGAACTTCTGAATGGAGAAAGAGATTCGGTAGTTATTTAGTCAAGGCCCCTAAAGCCTGCATGGAGACTAAAAAAGTCCTTTAAATAGTATAAACATACTATAACTAGGCTCATTTGTATCTGGGTTCCTGAATTCCCAAGAGGGCCTTCAGGAAACCTGACCTTGGAAGAAAAGCATTCACCACAAAGGCATAGGTGGCTGACCCTCAGCCAAAGAGAAGGCAAGACAAAATTTCAATCCTAGGCCTCGCTGGAGTTGTTTGCTGGTTGCCTCACCTCAGGTTCACTTACAAAGTCACACTTCCTGTAGTATTGCCTAGGCTGGCGAGAGAACAATGTTACCTTAGTGGTGGGATACCAAGATTGCTTATCCCCATTCTCCCAGGGTTTCTTTTACTCTAGACTGGTGTTTCAGAGCCATAATACTGAGTCAAGCCTCAGCTTTGTGCAAACAGACAGAGCATATTTAGCCATGTACACACTACTTTGGAAGGAAACAAAGAGGCTTAGCAGAGCAATATGAGCAAATATGAAAGGAGAGAAGTACAGTGTACTGGTTCAGCAGAAGCAGTTACAGAAAAAAAAAGTGATAAAGATCTGAAAGTGGTAACAGAAACAATAGCTGAGAACTGGTACCACTAGAGTCTCTGGCAAAAGGGTTGGCCCCTGACAACTGTGAAGTAGGTACATCCAGAACTTTAGGGAGAAAGCACGGGTGGCCTTTCGTAAGCAATGATATTAACCAAAAGTGGCCATGGAAGAGGTTTCAGCAAAAAGAGAAAAGCTACCAGACAAGCAAAGGTGGAACCCTTTCAGCTCCCCATGCAGTAATAAAGTGATCTTAAAGGACAGTCTTTATCCAGAAGTGAAATTTTAGCAGAGATGATAAAAGGATAGCATTAGTGAGTAGGAACTGGTCATGATGCAGGAAAAAAACTGACTGACTGATGATTTCACAAGGATGATAAAAGCCCTTGGGATTGGAAATTGTATTAGTATATAAGAAGAACACACAGAGGGGAGTTTATTTCAGCGTAAAGCTTAAGACTGTGGTACTAAGGATTACACAAAGCAAGGAGAAAGTTGTTGTACAATCTACCTCTACTCAAGAATTTGACTGGGTAAACATTTAAAGCAGTATCTATTCTGATATACACTGTTTTCAAGGACTTTGGTAAAAGACTTTGAATCAAATTGTGGAAACATCCTTAAACTGATTTGATCTATTGAAAGGACCAAGATTGGGCTTATATTTTCTTTGATGTTTCAATATTTTTAGTACCTATTATGGACAAAGACGTAAACAGGAACACATGAGACACTTTTCTTACCTTCTAAAGCCAATCTACGGTTTTCAAGCCCCTCCACCCTCCAACCAGCTCTACTCACACTTTTTCACCACCTCATTTAATGGCTACTCCATCCTTCAAGCTGTTCAGGTCCAAGACCTTGAAGCCCAAGTTGACTTCACTTTTTCTCCCAGACCCCACATCCAAATGCACAGCAATTGTGTCTACTTTAAGAATATAAACAGAATCTGACAATTTCCTACTACCTCCATCACTGCCACTCTGGTCCAAGCCACTTCATTTCTCCTCTATGTTACTGCAATAGCCTCCTAACCAGATAACTAATCTCACCATTATCTTCTAAAGATGATGCTTAACATGGCATATTCCTGATTCACTGTCTTTGTACTTGCTCTTACTTTGGTCTGGAATGTTCTTCCCCTATATATTCCTATGTCTCACTCCATTTCCTTTAAGTCTTCACTAAAATGCAACCTTCTCAGTGAGGCATGCTCTGACTAACCCACTTAAAATTTTGCTCCCTCACATTCCTCACCTCTCTTACCCTGATTTAGTATACTTCATACTCTATAATTCTTTAAACATACTCTAGGGAAACGGATGTGGCTCAAGCAATTGGGCTCCCATCTACCACATAGGAGGTCCAGGGTTCGATTCCTTGGGCCTCCTGGTGAAAGGTAAGCTGGCCTACGTGGTGAGCTGGCCCGCATGGAGTGCTGACCCGCATGGAGCGCTGGCCCACGCAGGAGTGCTGGCCCATGGGAAAGCTTTTGCAGCAAGATGATGCAATATAAAGAGTCACAGAGGAGAGACAATAAGAGACGCAGCGCCAGAGGTGGCCCAAGAGATTGAGCGCCTCTCTCCTACTCCGGAAGGTCCCAGGATCAGCTCCCAATGCTGCCTAAAGAGAAGACAAGCAGACACAGAAGAACACACAGAGAGCAGACAGCAAGCACAAAAAAAACAGGGGGGAGGGAGGGGATAAATAAATAAATCTTTAAAAAACATATATTTACTATATGATTTACTTGTTGGGTTTATACTGTCTTTCTCCCACTAGAATATAACCTTCATGAGAGCTGGAATTTTAATCTCCGTGTTGTTCATTGCTGTATCACCAGCACCTAGGACAGGGCCTAGCACACAGTGACAACTGATAAAAATATTTTGAATAAATGAATAGTGGTAGAAACATACCGTTCAAGCATATTACTACAACACAATGGACTAAGTGCTAATGACAGCAAAGAGCTATGAACTGCAAAGTGCTGCTGCTGAAAGCTGATAAATGATTGCCACATACTTTTCAACCTTTGCTCTGGCTGATTTCTCATTTGGAATGCCTCCCCTCACCATTATACTGTCCAAACCATACCAAATTTTTAGGGCCCCTCCTTTTCGAAGCTTTTCTCCACTCAGTGAACATTCTCTTTCTCTCTGTCTTTGAACCACCACAGCACATGCTTAGAAATTCTCATCGCACTTATTTAACACTACTTTAAACGAGAAACATTTATATTTTTGTTTTTCTGCCTTCCTGTTAAATTATAAACTCCTTTGGATCAGTGATTCATCTTTTTCATCTTTTAACTCTCCACAGATTCTCATCCAGTGCCTTGCATAAAAGTCTCAATAAATATAAATAAATGTCAACTTGAGTTGCTTTAAAGAAAAGGAATTATTTTATTGTCGTTATGTGCATTACCTGAAAAGATCTGAAAATACCACTTTCACTGGCTTTGCTATCTAGGGAAAGCTTCTTGAAATCTGGATTAACATTAAAATCACTTAGAGGTTTACACACTCAGATGAATCTCCAAGGAAATGGTAATTCTGGGAGTGGTGCATTTCTATTTAAAATGAATATGCAAGACCTGAGGACTGGCTATCTTCCAAGAATTATTAAGGAGAACTGAATTCAAAGACTGCAGAAAGTAGGTGTCACTTGAAGTGACTGTCATTTCTCATATGCAATTTTAAAGTCCCAGGATTTTTTCATTTTCTGTAGGGACACATCTCCAAATTATAAGATAAGACCATGGAAGTCAGATTCTATTTACAAATAAGCCCTATAAACAACTTTCCACAACCTTATAGAAATACAGGAGGTAATGGTCTCCTCCCACCTCCAAAAAAAAAGTATTGTACTTTAACAATTTATACTAATTTTGGGATTTTTCAGAATTGAGAAATACCTCTAAGATAATGGGAGACTTTTAAGGGTGTTTCACTATTAGGATATCTAACATTGTTGCAGTTTAAAGAGTTAATATATTTAGTAATATTCAATTTAAGTCTAAGGCAGACTAAGGCAAACAATGTCTACTCTCCAAGGCATACATCCTTTGCATTCTTGCTTCTCTTTTTCTTCTGCCTATTTTGTACCGGCTGCACAATTTATCTATGTTCAGTTTGTAGTCAAGAGCCCTTTACTATCTCCTCTTCATGAAGAGGATATACATACATATATATCCTTCGTGAAGAGGATATTCATACAGTCGTACCAGCAGTATAACGACTTACTCATGCCAGAGTCTTATCCATTTAAGTAAATCTCCCCATCCCAAAATGACAGTCTGCCAGCAAATTTATCATTTAATTTCTAATCTATTATAAGAGACTTAGATGACCCCCTTTCTGAAAGGAATATTCATACTAAATACACAGTTCCTTTCATTTCAAAATTTATATATGAAAAACTTAATTTCCTATTCTGCAAGAAACCATTTCAAATCATTGGTTGAAAAAATTTTTTTAATTTGTAGGCCTAATAAATCTGTTTTGTAATTAATAACCAAGAACACTTAAGTAGCACTTTTTGAGTTATTTCCATTACACATATTAGAAAAAGTTATGATTCAGAGAAATAAAGGTCAAGTTGTACTTGGCAGAAGAGGACTCAACCTATACTCTAATGCCGTCGCATCTTCTAATTTTCTCTGGAATATTATAATGCTTTGTACTAACATAAAAAAATGAGATCAAATAAATTAAATGTAAATACTCAAGTCTTAGAGAACTGGAGGGTGGAAAACAAAATCTAAGAATTATGTATTTCTTTACCTATGTCCGGCTTCCTTTTAGCACCCTTATCATCCCCCTGCCCCTCTCTGCCACACACACAATTATTTAACAGAGCCCAATTCTCAGCCGGGAGCTTTCACTTGCGTTCTTTTAATCCTTACAGCAAACGTCCAGACCCGTCCTTCCTCAAGTGCAAACATCAGAGAACCTAGTAACAATTAACTTGGTCCTAGAATTCAGAGTGCCAGGTTCTTCCGAGAAGCTGTAACTTGGAATCTAACCTACGTTTGCTGACTTAAACTCGAGAAATTTGGGGTCTGGTGTTGGCTCGCCAAGCACCTACGGCAGGCGACAGTCAGCGCCCAGCGCACCGCCCACACACGATCCCACGGGGCTGCCGGCGCTGCCTGCCAGCCACACAGCGCAGGCGCAGAAGCAAAAGCTCCGGTGCGCGAGGCCTGCGCTAGCGTTTATGCCATTCAGTGGCGGGAAAGTTGGGCCTGGGTCGCCGTAGGGCGTCAGCCAGGAAAGGGGGACCCGACTGGGGCGAGGCTCCCCCGTCAAGGGCGCTGCGTAGAAGGGAATCTGGCTCCCGGACCCGGGAAATGGTTTCCCTCAAAAGCCGGAAGGCACAGGGAGAGAGGTCCCGGCAAATCGGGCTCAGGAGTGGCCATAAGTCTCGTCGAGAGGAAGGCCGGGGTGGACCCGAGCTCCAGATGGTGGCCCTTCCTGCCCGGGATCCCTCGGGGTTGTACCTCGCCGTACACTTGGCTCTGTTTTCTCATGTAGACATGGGGAAGCTCGGCAGAGGCGGCCAGAGAGTAGATGTTGCCGATAAATGGCAACCCCAGTGGTCCCGGGGGAAAGCCCGTCGGCCGCCTCTGCTTCAGCAGCTGGCGGACCCCTAACGCGAAGAGCAGCAGGAAAAGGACGCAGCCGAGCGCCGCCTCAACTTCCAGAGGTTCCCACATAGCCCGGGGATTTGGGCTGCAAACCCCACCGCCGCCCCTGGGATCGGCGCTGCCGCACACCCATTGGCCGGATACCCTGAGGTCCCGCCCTAACTCCGTGGCTTTGCGGGGCTCAGAGTCCGCGTGGCCAGAGGGAGGTGCGACCCTTTGAATCTGGGCGCGGCCCTAGGCGAGCACCATCCTGACAGGGCACCGAGCCTAGTGACCCTTTTCCAGGTTATTGACATCCGGGAGTTGACGACGTGTCTAAACAGCCTTGCTCACTGGGCTAAGGGGATCTTGCCTTCTGGGGATCAGACGTTTTTTAAAGATGCGCTTTAGGTACCTGGCCTGCTTGTGTAAGATTAGAATAATTGGAGAGATTATCAGCATTACACTCTTTAACTGAACCCGGTGATTTTTAGAATCTGCATAGAGAATTGACCCATCAAAATAAAAGAAAAGAATATTGCTATTTTGTCCTGTTTTACTCATCTGTTTTTCTCGTTCCGTTTGGAGTCATTTTTTAGTGTGATCCGTTAAGAATTGTAATGATTAAGCAATATTTATGTTATTAATCCAGGTAACCTACATTTTCACCCTTCTCTGGTCCTCCAAAACTGCTTACTTATTTATTGGTAATCTCAGAGGACTCCTGTCTGCAGTTGCTCAAGGATAGTACTTAGTAGTCCAGTTTTCTACCTCTACTACAGAGAATTAAACAACTGATTTCCCACTATTCTTGCTATTTTACTTTCTATTCCTATTTTATATCGGACAATTCCATGTAACACAGGACCTACAAGGCTTAGGTCTCTTATAACAACTGCCCTTTAATTGTGGTTCAGAGTTTTATGGTCTACATTAGCTTTAGGTTCATTCATACAGCAAATACCTATTGAAAGCCTGCCATGTACCAGTGTCCTAAGCAATAGAGATACACAGGTGAATAAGAGAAACAAAGTCCCTACTCTCCTAGAGCTTACATTCTTGTGAGAGGGGTCAGGCAATACACACATAAATAAAATAATTTTATATGATCATAAGTAGATGAAAATAAAAATGTATTGTAGAGAATGCCTGGAAAATGGGGGAGGTTCTTTAGTAGGTGAGGATTGTCAAGGAAAGTCTTAGTAAGATGACATTTAAACTGAGATCAAATGATAAGGGGCATATTAGTTTCCAATTGCTACTATAACAAATGACCACAAACTTAACAACTATAAACAACACAAATTTGTTAATCTTCCATTTCTTGAGATCAGAAATCTAAAATGGGTCTTACTGGACTAAAAGCAAGGTGTTGGTAAGGCTGCGTTCCTTCTGGAGCAGCTAGGAGAGAATCCATTCCCTTGCCTTTTTCAACTGCTGGAGGTCGTGCACATCCATTCCTTGGCTCATGGTCCTTTTCCTCCATGTTCAAAGCCAGCAATGTCTGACCAAATTTTTCCGATGCTGCCGTTTCTCTGGTTCTCTCTCTCTTCTGCCTCCCTCTTCCACTTGTAAGGACTCTTGAGATTATACTAGATCCACCTGGAAAATCCAAGATAATCTCATTGGCAACCTTAATTCCATCTGCACCCTTAAGTCCCCTTGGCCATGTATCCTAACATATTTACATGTTCTGGGGATTAGGACGTGCCCAGCTTGGCAGAGGTTGGGGGCTGGGTGAGCATGGTGTGTTGAGGATATTATTGTTTACCACTGGAAGGAACCCTGAAGAAGATCTGAGGGACAGTATTCTAAATAGAGGGAATACCAAGGGCAAAGGACCCATATACTCAGCAAACCCTGTCCTCTGAAAGTGTTTCCAGTGTCTCACTCGCTACATCTTCAATGCAGGAATACTGGAGATGAAGTCAGCTTTAGAGTTTTACTATTTTACTGTTTTGAGCTTACTATCTGGACTGTGGATATCCTCAGGATCAAAAGTTACCGCCACAGAGTATGTTTCCTACCACAGACTATCTACCCACTGCCTTTATAAATGCCTAATATATTATCTTTAGAGATTCCTTAAAACTCTTATTAATCAAAAATCCTCTAGTAAAATAGAAAAACAGTTGTGAGAGATCATTGCTAAACTTAGTCCAAATTTCCTACTAAAGGCCAGTGGAGATGATCCAAGATGGATATTGAGATTGCGGATGGGGTACAGTGAGGCTGAGGCCCCAGGATTGGGGAGTATCATCTACTGGGATGCCTGAAGTCAGTCCTCCTTTCCCCAACATGGTCAGTCTTGCAATGTCTGCTGTGGCCACAGCTGTCATGCAGTACCAGTACTCAGTTCAGGAGTGCCCCCCCCCATCATTTATTTTCAAAAGGGATTAATTTCATTCCAAAAATATCTTCCAATTCACTTAAATGAAGGAGCATTCCTTCTTTGGCATTCTTCCCCTGGCTACATTAGCAGGGAAGAGCTCAGTTGAGTTCCCTGGCTGAAGGCCCTGTCTGACAGCACAGATGAGATCACCCCACCCCCACCACCCCTTGGGGGCTTAGTAGTGGAGTGTGGGGGAATAACTAAAAGTCTTTCAGAACACAGGGTCTTCTCTGTCACCATTTATCATGTTCTCTCAGTGCTCAGCAAAGAGAAATAGCTGTGTTCCCCCTCCCTGCAGTTGCTATATGAGTGAGAGCAAATGATCAGCAACCTTTGTCTATGGCCTTTATCACGCCAGGAATCTTGGTGGACCAGGAAGTGAAGGATCTCACTGTTTCACGTCAGGGGTCCAGTCTATATGTGGAGTGAAATGGGTGCCTGGAGAAATGTGACTATGCTGTTAAGGACTCTGACATTTCTGTGTGCAGAACGATAACAGTTCCAATAGAGAATGGTGTGGTTGAGCTCAAGCAAAGTCTCTTTCTCGGGCTTTGGGAACCATTCCTTTAGGACCCATCTCAGTGTCAGGTGAGAGTATCTCGTGGGCTCCCTGCCACTTCTTGGACAGCTGAGGACTCTGCTTGTGCCCTGAGTGTTCCACCCACAGTGCTCCCCTAGCACAGAGGGATGCTACCAGCAAAATAAAAAATTAGTAATACTCATCCTGTCTATCTAATATTTTGTTATCTTTTTCATCATGGATTTTTGCATCAAAATTAATTTCTTAAGGTGGCTTTGAAATATTATTTACCTTGATTACTGGGCTTTGTGGGTGCCTCCTTAAATTTTGCACCCAAAGTGAATGCCTCACTCACCTCACCCTGGGAGTCAGGAGACCCAAATGATGGTTTTGGTTACAAAGTGGGATGTAGGAACTGGATTTGTGCATTTGGATTTTCGTGATGCTCCTGGGAACCAGGCACTGAGGTGGAGCTGGAAGAACAGTGGAATCTGAAGGGCCTTATGGAGATCTCCCTTTAACCACTAAAAAAGTACCCCTCTGCCCCTGGTTGCCAGAAGTTCAACCTTTATAAATTAATTTATATGACTTAAATATTCCCTCAAACAGGATGAGTTGGAAAATGCAAGCCCTATAGGCAAGAGGGTATAGCAATAGGGAATTCCTAATATTGTACTTATATGTGAATGAGTTTATCAGGCGTTTTCTTTGAGAGCAAGACAGAATGGGAAACATGATGACACTGATTTGTTGGAGGTGATAGCATGGTGATGTTGATGGTGGTGGGTGTGGAGATTTTAGAAAGAGATGAAAAAAGGAAAAGGAGGACTTCAAGGAGAAATTTCTTCACACTTTTCCCCAAAGATTAGATCCATTTAGAGAACTATAATATTCCCAGGAATCATTTCCACCAATTCCTGGGAGTTCCCAGCCAACCAATCCTGTGCCACTAACTCCCCTCACAACTACCACCCCCAGGCCTGTCTTGCCTTCACCTGACATCTTCTTTTCTTTCCTTGTATTTAAATAGAATAGAAAGCTAATCGCAGATGAATTCAATTACCATCTTCTTGAAGACCTTCTTCCAAATGTGGTAACTGAGAGTCAGAGGAGGTTTAATACCCTGTCCAATGTCATACTATATAGCACCAGTGGAACCAGAATTCTGGGCTCTGGACTTATCATATGTTCCTTCAGTCATTCACCACAAAATTAATGAGCACCTTCTAGGTGTTGGGGGTGTAACGGTGGGCAAAACCAGACATGGCCCCTGCTTTTTTTGCATTTACTGTTTGTTGGAGGATGCAAACATTAATCAAATAATTGCAAACAGATGTTTTACTACAATTAAGCTTCCTGAAGTAAAGAAACACCATTCTGTAAACATGTAGAACTCAGGAAATGCAATTAGTCTGTGATTGCAGTCTGGAATGCAAAACCAGCTTACACCCAAGGACTTGTCTTCCCGTTACCGTTCACTGAAAAGTGTAACTGAGATTTATCTTTAGCAAATGGTCTTATATGTGTCATCTGAGTGCCAGAGGAGGAAGAGAAAGGAAAGTGAATGTCGGACAAATCCATTCTTTTAAAGCTTGTGGACATCACTCAGAGGGCCACTTAAGTCCTAATTTGAGGCCATCTTACTTTTGCTTTGTAAATGATTTTCATAAAAACAGTACAGGGAAGCGGGTGTGGCTCGGTGGATGGAGCCCCCGTTTACCATATGGGAGGCCCGGGTTCGCGTCCCGGGGCCTCCTTGTGAGGGCACGCCGGCCTGAGCGGTTCGGTGGGCTGATGCAGCAACCTCGCGGCAGGAAGCGGGTGTGGCGCAATGGATGGCGCACCCGTTTGCCATGTGAGAGGCCCCGGGTTCGCTTCCTGGCGCCTCCTTGTGAGGGCAGGCCGGCTCCGGCGGCGCCGTGGGCTGATGCGGCGGGACCTCACGGCGGGGGGGAGATAAGCAGACACGAAGAAAGCGCGCAGCGAATGGACACAGCAGCACGGGCAGCAAGGGGGGGATAAATAAAATAAAAAAAAAAAAAAAAAAAAAAAAA
>JAQZBX010002737.1:0-69714 GCA_029593785.1 Cabassous unicinctus | reverse complement strand
TATCAAGACTCTGACTTCCATCCATAACTACTAGCTTTGCCTTTTTTTAGACTCTTATGGATTGAATCATTTTTCCCACAAAGACATGTTCAAGTCCTAATTCCCAGTCCTGTGATTCTGAAAACATTGTAAATAGGATCTTTGAAGATCCTATTAAGATGAGGGCAAACTGAATCAGGATGGGCCTTAATCCAATATGGTGGAGTAATTATAAGTAGATGAGCAGGTGACAGAACAGACTCAGAGAGTGATGGCCATATGACAGAGGCAGAATCTGAGTTATGGGTTGCTGGCTAGCCACCACAAGAATGCTACAGAATTCAACAAAAGCATGATACTGTTGACAGTTTGATTTCGGACTTCTAGCTTCTCAAAATGTGAGACAATAAATTACTGTTGTTTAAGCTAGTATGTGGTACTTTGCTACAGCAGCCATAGCAAACTAAGAAAGACTTCATATAAATGTAGCCAAATAGGCAGTATTCTTTGATGCCTGACTTCTTTTCCTTAACATTTTGTCTGTTAGATCCATGGTATGACCTACCATAGTAATTCCCTGTTGTTGTTTTTTTCTGTGATATAATATTATATTTTATAATTATACATCAGAATATTTTTCTTTTCTCTTGTTTAATGATTGTTGTGTTGCTTTACTTTTTCATTGTAATTAAAGCTATTATGAAAATTCTTCCATCATCTGTTGCATATATGCACTCATTTTTCCTGGGTCTATAGCAAAGATTAGGATTGCTGAGTTATAAGGCATGTGAATATCAGTATTTACTAGATTCTATTATATAATTTTTCAAAATTGTTGCACTCCTCTAGCTATGTTTGAGAGCTCTAGTTTTTCCACTAATTTGTTAACACTTGGCTTTATTTATTTTTAAGCCATCTTGTGGATCTGTAGTACTATCTCAAATGTGATTTTTATATTTGTATTTCTTGATGAATAAATAATTAAGCACCACTTCATGTGTTCATTGACCATATGATATCCTGTCTTCTGATGTGCTTTTTCAAGACTTTTGCCTATTTTTATTTTTAATGATTATCTGTCTTTTACTTACTAAATTGTAGAAAATCTTTGTATAGCCCTATGTAAATTGCTAAATTTGTCTTTTTATGGGTATTCATACAAATATAAAATCAACCTATCTTTGACATGCAAAAATTTCTAAGAATTATATTTAATTATTTCTATACTTAATTTTTGTGTCATGTTTAAGAATTTGTTTTCCTAACCTATGTAGAGATATTATCCTATATTATTAACTAGAAGATTTTTTTCTTTTACTTTATCCATTTAGGTGCCAATGCATTAGGAATTGATTTCTATATATGGTGAGAGGGAGAGGTTAAGGTTTATTTTTTTCTTTATGAAAGTTCAATTGATTACCATTTATTAAAAAGACCTTCCTATACACAGTCCTGACACTGAGTGACAGTCACATTGTTAATCAGATGAACTATAAGTGGGGCTTTGTATCTAGACCCTCAATTGCCAACTTGGTTTTGTTGTCATTGTTCAAGCTATTTGCTGGAATTCTCTGAAGCCTTCTTTAAGGGTATATTCATGTACAGACCATGTATTCTTCCTTTAGCCAATTTTCTATGGAAGCCAACAACTATGGATAAATACTATTCCATTATATATATAAAATAAATTTTATTTTTCCTTTCATTGTTTGTTGGACATTTGGGTTGCTTCCATCTTTTGGATTGTGAATAATTGTACTACTATGAACATTGGTGTGCACATATCTGTTAGAATCCTTGCTTTCAATTTTGGTGGGTATATATCTAGTAGTGGGATTGTTGGGCCATAAGGTAGTTCTATACTTTGATTTCTGAGTAGCTGCCAAAATTTCTTCCACTGCAGCTGCCCCATTTTGCATTGTCACCAGCAATGATTGAGTGTCCCACTTTCTCTGCATCCTTTGCAACACGTGTTATTTTCTGGGTTTATTTTTTTAATAGCAGCCATTCTTATGGGTGAGAAATGGTATCTTATTGTAGTTTGATTCACATTTCACTGATGGCTAATTATGTTGAGCATCTTTTCAAAAGCTTTCTGACCATTTGTATATCTTCTTTGGAGAGGTGTCTGTTCGGTCTTTGGCCCATTTTTAAACCAAGCTTTCTGTCTTTTTGTTAAGGGGAAACTTTTTTTATATATTGGATGTTAATTATTTATCAGATTTGTGGTTTCCAAACATTTTCCCCCATTGTGTAGGTTGTCATTTTATTTTCATGATAAAGTCATTTAAAGAACAAAACATTTTTTTTTAAAAAAAATTCATGCTGTCCCATTTATCTGTTTTCTATTTGTTGCTTGTGCTATGGATGTAAAGTCTAAAAAGCCATTGCTTATTCAGGGTCCCTTAACCTTCCATATAAATTTGATGGTTGGCTTTTCCATTTCTGCAAAGATGGTTTTTGGAATTTTTATTGGGATTGCATTGAATCTATAAATTGCTTTGGGTAGTATTGAAATGTGATGTTATTTAGTCTTCCAATTCAGGAACATGGAATAATCTACAATTAATTTAGGTCTTTTTAAAATTTCTTTTAGCAATGTTTTGTAGTTTTTTGTGTATAAATCCTTTACGTCCTTCATTAGATTTATTCCTAGATATTTGATTATTTTAGTTGCTATTGTGGTGATTTTTTTTCCTCAATTTCTTCATCTTGTTCATTATTATAGATAGAAAAACTACTGATTCTTGGGAGTTAACCATTTACTTGTCACTCTGCTGAATTCATTTATTAGCTCTAGGAGTTTTGTTGTGGATTTTCCAGGATTTTCAGAATATAGAATCATATCAACTGCAAATAGGGGGAAAAAAATTCTTCCTTTATAATTTGGATGCCTTTTATTTCTTTTTCTTGCCTCGTTACTCTGGGAAGATCTTCCAGTACAATGCTGAAAAACAGTGGTGACAGTGGTCAACCCTGTCTTGTACCTGATATTAGAGGGAAAGATTTCAGTCTTTCACCATTAAGTATTATGTTAGTTGTGGACTTTTCATATATGCCCTGTATCATATTGAGGGATTTCCCTTCTATTTCAGAGTACTAAGTGTTTTCTTCAAGAAAGGCTGTACTTTGTCAAATGACTTTTCTGCATCAATTGAGATGATCATGTGGTTTTTTGCTTTCATGCTTTTAATGTGGTATATTACATTAATTTATTTTCTTATGTTGAATTAACTCTGCATAACAGGGATAAATCCCATTAGATCACGGTGCATAATTCTTTCAATATGCTGCTGGATTTGGTTTGCTACTATTTGTTGAGGAGTTTTGTGCTATCTTTATAAGAGGTATTGGGCTGTAGTTTTATTATTTTTTTGTGTGTGGTATCTATATCTGGCTTTGGTATGAGGAAGCTGTTGGCCTTATAGAACGAGTTAGGGAGACATCCCTCCTCTTCAATTTTTTTAAAGAGATGGAGTAGAATTGGAGTTAAGTCTACTTGGAATGCTTAGTAGAATTTTCCTGTTAATCTACCTGGTCCTGAGCTGTTCTTTGTTGGGAGGTTTATGATTATTATTTAATCTCTTTGCTAGTAATTCATGTGTTGAGAACTTCTATTTCTTCTTGTGTTAATGTAGGCAGTTTGTGTTTATCTAAGAATTTGTCCATTTCCTGTATGTTATTGGCATACAGTTGTTCATTGTATCTTCTTATAGTACTTTTTATTACAGCAGGATTGGTAGTATTGTCCTCCTTTTTAATCGGTTTTTTGTTATTTTTATCCATTCTCCTTTTTTGCCAGTCCAGCTAAGGTTTGTCGATTCTATTGATTTTTCACAGAACCAACTTTTGGTTTTGTGGATTCTCCCTATTAGTTTATTGTTTTATTTTATCTCCAATTTAACATTTAATGTTATCTCCTTCTTTCTTCTTGTTTTGGTTTTACTATGTGCTTCTTTTTCTAGATCTTCAAGTTTTAAGGTACGTCTCTAATTTGAAGTCTTTCTTCTTTTTTAATGTAATCAATTAGAGCAATAAATTTCCCTCTCAACACTGTATTTGCTGCTTCCCATGTTTTGGTATGTTGTATTTTCATTTTCACTTACCTCAAGATATTTCTTAATTTTGCTTCTGATTTCCTCTTTAACCCATTGTTTGTTTATGAGAACATTATTTAATTTCCACATATTTGTGAATTTCCCCTTATTCCCTTTGTTATGATTTCTTACTTCATTCTGTTGTATCAGAGAATATATATTTGCATGATTTCAATAATTTTAATTTACTGAGGCTTGTTTTACGACCTAATATATGATCTGTCTTGAGGAGTGATTCATTTGCATGTGAGAAGAATTTGTACTCTTTTTGTCAGCTGCAGCATTCTATATACATCTGTTAGGTCTGGTTGGTTTAGTGTATCATTCAAGCCTTGTACTTCCTTATTGATCATCTGAATAGATGTTCTATCCATTATTGAGTGTGGTGTGTTAAATTATCTTACTATTAATATAGAGCAATTAATTTTTCCTTACAAATCTGTCAATATTTGCTTCATATATTTTCAGGCTCAGCTGTTAGGTGCATATATATTCACAATTGTTACTGTTAAATTGTCCCCTTTATCAGTATGAAATGACCATCTTTGTCCTTCATAACTCTTACTGAGTTAAAGTCTGTTATACCTGATATTAATACTGCTTGAGCTCTCCTTTGGTTGCTACTTGCATGGTATATATTTTTTCCATCCTTTAACCCTCAGCCTGACTGTACCTTTGACTTTAAGAAAGTCAAGAGTCTTTTGCACACAGCATATACTTGAGTCATGCTTATATATCTGTTCTGCCAATTTCTGCCTTTTGACTGGAGAGTTTAATTCTTTTACATTTAAAGTCACTACTGGACATCAGTTGTAACAAACGTACCATTCACATATAAAATATTATTAATAGGGGAAAGGGAGAGGATGTTGGATGTTGGAATCTCCTATATTCTTTATGTGACTTTTCCATAATCTAAAATTTCTTTGAAGACAAAATGAAAAAAATAAGACAATGGGGGAATAAACGGAAGAAAATGTCCCTGTATGTATAAGACAGCAGACCTCACAGTGATGAAAAATACAATGTCAAACATTTTTTAAAATATTTTTCATTATTTTTTTATTATTCCAAATTTTTCTTTTATTTATTTACTTTTTAAAAATTTTTGGATTGTTTTTCTTATTTTAAAAACTTTCATTATTATTTCATTTTCTAATAAACTGTATTTGGTTATTTTATTGGCTTCATTTTCAATGAAGTTTTGGATCATAGAAGGGATACAGCTATGACAGGGGAAGCTCATTGGTGAGGGGTGTCAGTGATGGGGGATACATGGGAGGAAGTTCACCTGGGACATACATATAAGGCACATAAATGTGTTCAAGTGTTCATGGGGCATGGTCACGGTGGATGGAGATTCACACAATAACTTAAAGAAGATGAAATTCCCATCCTGGGAAGCTCTGCCACATTCTCTAATGAAGCAGCAAGAATCCCTCCAGTACAGGGACAATGACTAGTGAAGGAGGATGGTCCATTGATGGGCCCTTGATAATGATGACTGTACTTATGAAACTTTACTTTTGAAATTGAAACTAAACTTAGTATTATAGGGGGCCCAAGAGTTACTTCCTGCAAGCCTTCTTGTTGCTCAACTGTGACCTCTGTCTTAGCCAAACTCAGCATATAAATGCATTACCTGGCACTCAGCACAAGACAAGACTTCTGGGATAAGCCTCCCTGACACCAAGGAATTACTACCAAGCACCAACTAGCAATGCAAGTGGAGAAAGACCTTGACCAAAAAGGGGGAAAAGTTAAGACAAATGAGTTTTTATGACTAAGAGACTTCAAAGTGAGTTGGGAGATCATTCCAGAGGTTACGCTTATGCACACATCAACAGGATCTCATTGATTGCCAAAGTAAATGCTACCTCAAATAGCAGGGCTCCTGAGGCTTCTGGAGACATCCAGATACTGTAGTAAGTGCAGATAGCTCAGGAGTTTCGTGCCTTGCAAGTGGGCCCTACTTTGAAATTTATGCTCCCCAGAGTGACAGAGTTGGACTCAATTGTGGTTTCCCTACACATGGCTCTTCTGGCCCTTCTATTTGAACCTGTAATTAGTACTAGAGTTGATATGTGTAAGTCCAAGAGACTTAAATCTTTTGGCTGTCCAGGTACCAGCTGGGTACTGAATCTCAAAAGAGTTTCAGCACCTACTCTTCAGTTCATTGGACTCATTCAGGACAGCTAAAAAGGAGACGATGATGAGCAATGACCGTCCTAAGGAACTAAGAGATTCTACAACTGTCTACAACTGCATGCAAGAGTCCCATTCATCTGTCCTGTGTGATTGAAGCCCCCTCTCAATTAGAGATGGAAAGGGCATCACCATCCAAGAATCCTCAGGATTGGGGAATGAACTATGGACTAAATTAGAACTTACTAGTATTCTACTATAGACTTATTGTGGTTCTAGCAATGTAAGAACTTTTATCATTGATGTGGAACAGTGGCCACTGGAGGTTCTGAGGGCAGGATAGGGAAAAACAGGTGTAATATGGGGGCATTTTCCGGACCTGAGAATTGTCCTGAATGACATTGCATTGACAGATACAGGCCATTATATATCTTGCCATAACTTACAAAATTGTGCAGGATAGAGTGTAAACTACAATGTAACTATAATCCATGCTTAGTGGCAATGCTCCAAAATGTGTTCATCAACTGTAATGAATGTATCATGCTAATGAAGGATGTTGTTAATGTGGGAAAATATGGGAGGTGTAGGGAGCAGAGCATATGGAAATCCACTATATTTTTTATGTAACATTTATATAATCTAAGTATCTTTTTAAAAAATTAAAAATATATTTAAAAAGAATAAAGTCACTACTGGTAATACAGGACTCTCTGCTGCCATTTTGTATATAGGCTTTGTAACTTTTATAGCTTTTTTGTCCCTCATCTCCATAGAAGCCTACTTTTATATTTATTTGCTTTCTTATGTTGTACTATTTTGATTTCCTTCTCAGTTCTATCTGGAGATATTTTTCAGTTGTTTTCCTTGTGGTTACCATAGGGTTAAATTTTAACTTATTAAATATATAAAAATTATAATTAATTTGATACCAACTTAATTTCAATAGCACACACAGTATTTTTCCTATATCCCTTTGTCCCCCCACCATTTTTTGTACTGGTTACCAATTAGATATTTGAACATTGTACATCCAAAAACCTATATTTATCATTATTTTATATACATTTGCATTTTAGCATCTGTAGGAAGTAAGAAGTGGATTTATATACCAAAGAATATGATATAATAATATTGGCTTTTATAATTATGCAAATGGTTGCCTTTACTCAAGTCATTATTTCTTTATGATGCTTTGATTCACTATCTGATATCCTTTTTTTTTGTCTATATGATAACTTCTTTTAGCATTGCTTGTAAGGCAGATCTAATGGTGATTAACTTGCTCAGCTCTTTTTTATGTAAGAATGTTTTAATTGCACCCTCATTTTTGTAAGAGAGTCTTGTCAGATACAAAATTCTTGTTTGGTAGTTGTTTGCCTTCAGCACTTTAAGTATTTCAACCCACTGCCTTTTGCTTCCATGGTTTCAGGTGAGAAATTGCACTCAATGTAATTAACCCTCCCTGGTACATAGCACATTGCTTTTTCTCTTACAGCTTTCAGAAACCACTCCTTGTACTTTGTATTTGATATTGTAATCAATATATGAAGGCATGTATTTTCTTCATGTTTATCATGTTTGGTATTCTCTGAGCTTCTTGGATGTGCATATTCACATCTTTTGCTGAGTTTGGGATGTTCTCTGTCATTACTTCTTTGAATATTCCTCTTTCCCCTTTCTCTGTTTCTTCTTCTGGGATTCTACTCTCATAATCCATATATTGGTATGCTTGATGGGGTCCCATAGCTGTTTTAGGCTATTTTTCCTTTAATATTTCTTCTTTCCTTTCGGCTACTCAGTCTGACTCATGTCAAGTGTCTTATCTTCAAATTCACTGATTCTTTCTTCTGTCAGCACCAATCTGCTCTTGAAACACTCCCAGGCATTTTTTATTTCAGTTATTGTTGCCTTCAACTCTAGCAATTCTGTTTGGTTCCTTTTCAAAATTTCTCTCTCTCTATTTCAACTCTCAAATTTTTCATTCATTGCTTTCCTGATAGCCTTCAGTTCTTTCTCTGTAGTTTCCTTCAACTCCTCAAGCATTTTAAGATTATTTTTTAAAAGGCTGGTTCAGTCCACAAGACTTGTGCAGTGTGCAAGATTTTACCTGTTTTTCTGGGCCTCTGCCTTGTCCTGAGATTTGCTAATTAGTTGTTTTGGAGTTCCCCTGTTTACAGGAATTTGTCTGTTTACCAGGGAACAAACTTTCCTCTCACAGGTATTTGAAGCCAGCAGATCTTTGTCTCAGAGTGTCTGCCTCTGTAGTATTTTTATATTCCTTTTGTTGCCCCACACTGCTTTTGTCTGGAGTGAAAATTCTGTGAAGAGTATCACCCTGTGGATGAATTTCTCAAATCAGTCTTTTTCAGGAAAACAGTCTAGGAACCAACCAAGTGGGTGCAGACCATTTCCAAAGTGCTTCTGTGGAGGAGGTCAAGAAGGGCTCCATTAACTTATCTGACAGCTTCTCAACACTAACCCTTCTTGCTCTGCCCAGCAAATGAAGCCCTTCAGATAATGCTGTCCCATAGCCCTAAAGAAGTGCTGCATCTTTAAATCTCCACCACCTCTGCCCTTGTCAAGGGAAGATTGAAACAATGGCCTCCACTGCCTTTGTCTCAGTTGGGGTTGAAACTGGCTGCCGTACCTTGGTCCAGGGTGGTTTGAAGCAATTGCTGCCCTCAGATCCAGGACCCAGTGATCCAAATTCACTAATTTAAACCCATGTCAGTGAGCAGACATGCCCACCCATTTTCTTGTGGAAGAGGATTTTTACATCCCTTTCTGTCACCAGTAGCTAGCCAGGGACTGGACCCCACAACTGGCTTGCCCCCAGAATGCATGATGGGTGCTGGTAGCTGCTGCAGGGGGAGAGAAATTTACTATTCTTTACTGTAATTTATCATTCTCTTCCTCCTATTCTTCCCTAGATGCTATACAGTGTTCTTCTACTCTCTGGAGTTTCAAAATAGTTGTTTCAGCGAGTTCCTGCCTGTTTAATAGTTGTTTTGTTGGGACTGAATCCTTGATCTCCCTACACTGTCATCTTCTCCAGAAGTTCCCAATGTCTCAGAATTTTGAAGGTGTGTTTATTTCAGAGACCAGAAGCCCAAATCAAGCCACTGGCTAGAAGGCTTGCTTATTCCTGGAGTTAGTAGCAGTCTGCCTTGCAAGATGTTAGCAATCCTTGGGCTCTTAGCTGTCCTACCTCACAGCAAGGTCCACTCCTTTCTTTTCCAACTTCCCATTGACTTTCCTTTGTCTGTATATTCTTAGATCAGCCTCTTTTCCCACTATCACACATATCCATGATCCACACAATCAAAATTTCAATTTTCCCCTAAAGATTTATTTTTCTTTGTTTTGTACTGTTTATTGTCTCTCTCTCTTTCTCTTTCTTTTTTTTAGTAAACCATGATTATTTTTCCTTCCTGGGAGATTTTTTTTTAATTTTTAAAATTTTTACTTGTAAAGAAGTTCCAGACTACATAAATGTTACATAAAAAATACAGGGAATTCCCATATGCCCCACCCCCTCTCCTTCCCACAGTTTTCCACATTAACAAAATCTTTCATTAGGGTCTGACATTTGTTAAAATTGAAGAACACATATTGAAGCACTGCTACCAGCCATGGAATATAGTTTACATTCTGCCTCACACAATTTGCACAATGAGGACAAAATTTTCAGGAGTCAGGTATTAATATAGGAATCTCTTTCTGACCCATCACCTTTCATGGGTCCTTTTTATGTAAACAAATAAATAAAGCCAAATATTTAGAACAGCTAATATTGACAGATATCACAGGTCATTTGTCTGGTTCTGGATTCACTCTTCTCTAGTGTTTTACTGTCAGTCTGTAAGAATTTTCTTTCTTTATTTTCCTCACAGTTCAAGAATGCATTTGACACGTTATTTTATATTTTATGTAACTTTTTCAGTTCATTTGCTCCAGAATGTTTATCCAAGGTATCTAGTCTCCATATTGATAAAAATTGTGACAACTCTTTTAAGTGAGACAATACTAATAAAAACATTGTGACAACCAAGCAACATATATCTGTAGGTCACATTTTAACCTCTGTTTTGCTAATGGTGTAGTCGTATTTAGAGTAACATTTACTATGTTTTCTGGAGCACTATGTCAAATAGATAAATCATTAAAATCATTATAATAAAAATGTTCTGAACCTTGGATGTGATCATGCCTGTATTCTGCATACACATTATCATACAATTCACAGCACTGAATATGAAATATATAGATTTACCTATATATTTATATTTTTAAATTTTAGATTAGAAATGAAAGAGATGATTCTGGCACTGTGACTGTCTTAGAATTTTAATGAAAGGAGCATTAAGGCAAGTTTGTTTTATGCTACTTAGAAAACTGTCTTCTAAATTTTGCTAATACCAAGAATATGTGTGGGCATGTTCACAGATAGTACTAAAAGTTTTTTGACTTTTAATTTTCAAAAATTTTCACTAGACTAAAATGAGCATACAAAAAAGCCTTTACAGTAACCTCATATTCTATTTGTAATCAAAGCCCACCATAGTTAAATTAGTGAAAAAGTAAAATGACATCAATTTATTCATCTTTATTTTTGAATCAAAGGTGGGACTTCATAATCCTGATCTCATTTTTAATAAAAAGCTATTCTGTTACCTTTGGAAAACTTATATAATAATTTAATTATTAAGAAATATTCTGTTAAACTATTCTAAATCAAATTTAATGAATAAAATGAACATTAGTATTTTCTTATTTTCCTTTTTTTTTTTGAGGTACCCGGGGACCAGGGATTGAACCTGATGCCTTGTATGTGGGAAGCTGGCATTCAACTATTGAGTCACATCAGCTTCCCTGAGTCAGTTTTTTCATTTGTTTGGTTTGTTGTTTGTTTGTTTTTTCCAGGAGGCACCGGCAACTGAACCCAGGACCTCCTATTTGGAAAGTGGGTGCTCAACCATTTGAGGCACATCCACTACCATTATTTTACTTTTAAAATTACATTTTATGGGAGAATAGAAGACTTCAGATACTCACCAAACTTTTAGTTGAATATCACATAAAAGTTACATATTTTAACAGATCTCCGTATCTTAGAATTTCCATCATCCATCATCAGTTTTAGAAAAGATAATTTATATGTGCTTGAGCTATGGCACACACATATAATGAAGTAATCTACATTTTCTATTCAGAGAGAAACTATCAAATTTTGAATCTACATATTTTGGTAGGTATTGAGCTACAAGATCTGATTGAAGATTTTTGTCCAAAGAAACTAGTCCAGTCACTTAAAAAGGTCACTTGACCAAACCAACAAAGTTACGTAACTTTATTCCACTGAGACTGACAATGTTTTTACTCAAATCAATAATAAAAAATATGCTACATGCAAGCCCTTTCCATTACATGGCCGAATAAAACATTTGTATATTCATACACACAAATATCTATTTTATCATTTTGGCAGAGAGAAAAGTGAAAAGATTAAAAATTAGAAAATAAAATGTTGTATAAAAGAATTGTATTTAATTATATGTACATTTAAATTTACAATTATATATTACCAGAATACAGCACACATACAACTATGAATTCAGGTCATAATATTTCCAATATTCAGATATACTTTTTTAACTTTGTATAAACTTGAGATCTGTGAAACAGTTCATAAAATGAACAGGGTATTCTAGTAATGAGCCACAATTTGGGACATTCCAATGATGACAATTTTTCTCGAAAAATTACTTCTACAGATGAAAAAAATGATGAAAGTTGTTCAAGGGTTAACAGTTGACTTACTCACTGGTTACTACAAACTCTGAACAGTAAAAAAAAATAGATAACATGGACATTGGTAGCATTTTTCTTTTAACTTAGAGAATATTTTAACATACTAAGTTTAGAACTAAAATAGTTTCCCCAAGTTATTTATCAAATAGAATTTTGAAAACATATTCCTTACATTTAAATATATTTAATCACTCATAGTTTTTATTCTACAAAATATCACCTTGTACTACTAATAATATTGTTTTGGGAACTAAAACTCTGAGAAGTAAAACCTATCTATATAAGAAATGTGTGTATTAACATGTACTTTGAAAGTTAATTTTCTCTTCGCAAAGTTTATCTGTGGAACTAAATGAAATGGATAGGGATCAAATAGCTTATTATTAGATGTTGGGCTCTCACTCTCTTCACCATCATGGCTTCCACTCTGTTTCTCATGCTCTCTGTTCCTTCCTCTGTCCTTTCCCATTTTGTCCATTTCACTCTGTTTTCACTCCCTCCTCTTCCCTTTGTCTATTTCTCACTGTCTACCTTTTCTCTCTCTCCCTCTGTCCCTTTGCTCCTTCTGTGTCTCACTCATCTCCCTGTCTGCCATTCCCATTCCCTCTCTCCTTTTATGCTGTCTCTTTTCGACTCCACTTTTCTCTGCCTTCCACTCTCTTCCTGCCTCCACCTTCCTGTTTTCTCACTCACGGTCTCCATTTCTCTATGACTATGTCTTGCCCACTCTCTCTCTCCATGTTTTATTTCTCTCTCTTTTGAGACTTTCCTCCCTCCCCCTCTGCCCTAACTCCCTACCCCCTTCTCTCTCTTCTTTCTCCCATTTTCCCGTCTCCCAGCAATTACCAGGTCTGGCTGGGCAGACACAACCTGTTTGAGCACGAGGTCACGGCCCAGTTCTTCTCGGTCAGCAAAAGCTTCCCTCACCCGCTCTTCAACTTGAGCCTCCTGAATAGCCACAGCCGCCTCCCTGGGGAGGACTACAGCCATGACCTCATGCTGCTCCACCTGCATGAGCCGGCCATTATCACCGACACCGTGAAGGTCATAGACCTGCCCACCCAGGAGCCCGAGTTGGGGAGCTCCTGCATGGCCTCGGGCTGGGGCAGCATCACACTGGAGCAGTTCTCATACCCAAACGAACTGCATTGTGTGGATATGGAACTCCTGCCCAACGACGTGTGTGCCAGGGCCCACGCCCAGCAGGTGACGGATTTCATGCTGTGTGCGGGCCACCTGGATGGCGGCAAGGACACCTGCGTGGGTGACTCGGGGGGCCCACTGGTCTGCGCGATGGCATGCTTCAAGGCATCATATCATGGCGCCACGTACCCTGCGGCAGCCCACAAAAGCCGGCGGTCTGCACTAAGCTGACCCCGCACCTGGAGTCGATCTAAGAAACCATGGAGGCTAACCCCTGGGGGCCGGCTCCCCACACCAGTAAAAGTGAATGCGCATCCAAAAAAAAAAGTAGATGTTGAGTTACACTTTTTCATTTATATCACTGTAGACAAGAATAAGCATATGCAAAATATTAGGCACTAGAAAACACATTAAAAGATTTTTATTATTATAGGAAACAACTCATATTGAATTTATATTTGTTTGAAACATACTATATCTTACAGATTTGATTTTTCATTAGTTGATCTTTTTTCTCTTTTCTTCAGAAGTGCTATACTGTTCAAACACAATTTATTAGGTCAATGAAAAACATTAAGTAGCAGGGCAGGTACGTAAGCACTGATTTTTAAAAGAATTTTTGAAGGCTCTGCCTATACAAAACCAAATAAAATGTTTGATAAATAGGTGAATATGCACAAATTGCTTCACTCATTGATTGAACTGCCATAAACCGTGTAATTCCACTGATTTTTCTATTCTCATAAAAGATTACCTATTGGGATTTCCTATTTTTTTATAGGCTAGACTGATGAACAGAAGCTTTCAGAAAGATGACGGCTGAGAAGATCTCAAAGAGGAACTCTTCAGGGGTCCAGATTAAACTTGCATCTCTCCTTTATACCTGGCATAATAAGCCGAAGAAGTCTTCTTGATGCCATTGCAGCAGCAATTGTAGCAACAGCATTAGCGACTTTGGCCCAGTGGGTAGTAATGCATCAGCCAACCATTGCTAAAGAAATAGCAATGAAGAAAGAGCCTATGAGTGCAAGTGCAATGGCAGTGCCTTATTCAGCTTCGCTTTGGAGAACAAAACACTACAGTCACCCTTTACTTTAGAACTTTCCATTTTGTCAGTTTCAATTGCTTATCGAATGGTGATATGATCTGCAAATATTTCCCAAAATAAATAATAAAAAATTCTATTGTGTAGTAAAATTTAATACTTGTATAGTCATTTGCATATACACTTTCAGAAAATGGTTATTTAACAGAATCAGAAAACTATTACATTTTTAAATGCCATGTTTTGCTCTTTATTTTTGTTGTTTCTGTTTTTTTTGTTTGTTTGTTTGTTTTTTGTTTTTTGCCTTATTCAAGCAATATCTTTAACATGTTTTTAGGTATTTGTTATTAAATTAAATTGTTTATAGATACCCTGGCCAACCTTAACTTCCTGGAAAAAATTTTGTTAAGTATTATAGTCAGAACAATGTCATCCATATTCTTGAATCTTTACTAGTTTTTAGCACACACATGACTCAATAGCACAAAACATTTGTAAATGCTTTATTTATAAAGTTTTATCTGAGCACTTAGTTGAGATGAAGAAAATGTGCATAGTTTAGAAAAGAAAAAGAAAGTTTTGAGTATTATGTACTGGAAGTATTTGTGGCTTCAAATAAAAGCTGAAGAATCTAATAACTCTAAACAGAGGCAGGAAAAAGGCTGAGTTTTCCTACCTCTGTTTAGAGTAATTTTATATCCCATGTGTTGTGTTGTCCTGTCGTGCCTTCTAAGATCACTTTCAATGAGTTGCAGGAAACAGTTCTTGAATTTAGAGCATGTCACAATATACTGCCTTGATGACATCATATTTAACTCTCTCATGTCAGAATGGTAAGTCAGTTCTCTTGTGTTATACATTTACTGCTGACACCAAAATCTATTATAGAATTCATATTATTTGCCAAAAAGTTTTTAAAACCCCATTATGTGTAGTTTCACAGTATATATATATGTGTGTATGTATATACATATATATAAAATATCAATTAATCATTTCCTGGTTGCTTTAGGAAATATGCATTTGATAAATATGAACATAAGAATTAATATTTTTCCTGTATGTAACATTACACAGTGCTGAATTTCTAGTAGTTCTTTAAAAATTTGTGCTGACCTGTAATGGACTGAAGATAAGTCTCAATTATTTCTGAAATGAATATGAAGAACGTAAGGTCCTAAATATTTGCTTCTTTGTTTTTAAAAATTTAATCCCGTTTTATTAGAATGGAAAGAATGCATCATACCAACCAAATTTGACAGCAGTAGGTAACAAGTCAGGACAAATTATTGAATTAAGGATATAATATAGAGAATATTTTGATAATCAATGTATTCAGAATTTTACACTTTACATATTATGTAACATCTCACCAAAGTCTTGGAAACCCCCTATTACTATTTCTCAGTAAAATATATGAATGTTCATTCCAAGGAGGGGTAGTAAAATCTATAACTAGTCTTATGTCAATTTGGGTAAGATTTTGCCACCAAATGAGTTAGAAACAAACTTTTGGTTTTAAACATTTTTCCATTTCAGATTTGCAGATATTGATTGTAGCGCTGTCAGAACTTAATTAGGTTGTAAGGAACAAAAACACTTTCAAAATATAAAAAGAAGAATGATTTGCCCATTGACATATAATAAATAGTAGTCAAGTTGACACCTAACCCCTTGTCTTCCAGCTACAAGGCATTGCTCTTTTCATAAAATAACATGAGGCAGTTTAAAACACAGATGCATTTTATTTGGAAAGGAAGTGGATTAACATTCTTTATGATAAGTATGAAAGTTGAACATAAAAAATAATTTCAGGGAAGCGGAAGTTGTTCAACCAATTAAGTGCCCGTGTACCACATGGGAGTCCACAGGTTCAGGTCCCGGTGCCTCCTAAAAGAAGACGAGCAGACACCACTTCCGCTGCAACTAGCTAGATGCTGCCTCCGCCAACGAGCTAGACACCACTCCTACCACAATGACCAGATGCCACAAGCCAGCAGACACCACAGCCTGCAGGGAGCAGATGTGCCTCAAGCCATTGGGCACTCACCTCTCACGTGGGAGCTCCCAGGTTCAGTTCCAGGTTCCTCCTGGAGAAGGTGAGCAAACAATGATCAGGCAGATGAAAGAACCATGGGGGCGGGGGGAGGGGGGAGGAAGGGGAAGGGAGTGTAAATAAGTAAATAAGTTAATCTTTAAACAAAATAATTGCAAAATACTAGTTGACATTCCAGACTTCAATTTCACCAAGTACAGAACTACAAGGAAAGTGTCATTTATTTAGTCAGGAAAAGAAAGGAGGTATATTTTTAAAAGGGGTAGTTAATAAAAGGACTTTTAATTGTCAACATTATTGACTACATATCAATTACTTTACAATATTAATAGTTAATATTAAGTATAACCTCATAAGGTAATTATTTTTTCCATGTTCTAGATAAATAAAACCAATTGCATAGTTATTTGCACATAAGAAATGGACGAATAAGGATTTAAAACCAAATTTGTTTGACTGCAAAGCTAGAGCTCTTGATCTTATTTTATATTATTAATAATTACTTATAGTTCTTTGTGGAACGGACTTTTAATTTATTAACTTAGAAAGTATAATATCAATCATTGGTGGCTTGAAAATAATTATTTATAAGGGAGATTTAGATTATGTCTTAACTTTTGAATTGTGGTTATTCCTGAATTTTTTCAAGTGCTTTTATATAGACATAATAAATAAATGTAAATTGTGGTATAATATGCTAATGGTGGTTGCTCATGTGGTCAGCAGGAATAAAGCAAAGGTATGCTACCACCCACATTCAGCTATAAATGAAATAATAATTTGCAATCCTAATTTCTTTTGTCTTTGTTTCTATGCTGCCTGCCATACTCTATATTGCATAAGTTACATATAATTTATGTTGTCCCTTCTCTAAATACACAGCTAGGATATGAAGTGTGCTTTAGAATACTAAATGGCTATCATGTTTTCCTTACTCAAAGCAACCATTTTTAAGTGACTTATCTGATGACTTGAAAAAAGTATTCCACTGAATTGATATTTTCAGGTTAAGAACTCTATCTGCAGAGTCAAGTGGCTATTTACTTAAGTTCAAGAAAGAGTTGTCTATTGATTCCTGAGTATAAGCAAGCACATTATGATGAATATAGTATTGTTTCTAACAACATTTATCACAGGTAACCTTTAAACTTACGATGTTAGATTTTTGTTGTAACAACATCAAGAAGCAAAAGAGATCACTTAGTATTCGAATATAATACTATTTTTAAACTGAGCTATGTATGGCTTAGCAAAAAACAATCTATCTGTTATTGTTGAAGTCAAGAATTTCAACAGCTACTCCTACATCTAGATCTGTACAATTACATCATTCTTTAAGGACAGACCTATGTTCTTAATCATACAATTATATATCATGCTGAAGTCAATTACTAAATAAATCTGCTCATATGAACATGAAATTTAATAGAAAGGTAGATTGAATGAATCCTAGATTGTATTTTACCATATCTATTGAAATTTTTAGGTATTATAAGACCTTTCTTATTAAGCTTATCTGACTGATTATATTTTATCAATAGATACAAGAATCTTCAAATAACAGATTTCTTGATCTGATAATGGAAATATGCTCATAAAGATACTTTTTGAGAAAATCCTGCTATTAAATTATCCAATCTTAAAATATACCTACAACTAGCATATAGGGGAAGGAATAAGGGGATGGAAAAATAATTAATTAAAGGTTGAATTAATTAATAAATGAATGAACTGTAGGGCATCATTTATTTATATTGGGCATTCTTCTGGAAGTTTATTTCTATATAGCTTTTATTAATGTACTAGTAAAAGCTATAAGAGATTGGTGGTGATAGGACAACGTTATGATTATGATTAACAGCATTGAATTATATATTTTAATGTGATTAAAAGGGGAAATTTTAGGTTGCATATATGATACTAGAATAAAAATTAAAATATTAATCCATGGAATTGTACAGCACAGAAAACCCTAAGGTAAACCTGGACTATAAGGAATAGTATAATTATAAAAGTTGTTATCATCAGTAGTAACAAATGTACTACACGAATGCAAGGTGAAAATAATAGCATGGTATATGGTAATCCTGTATTTTATGCATGATAAATTAAAATGGGAGTAAAAAATTAAAATAAATTTTTAAAAAAGCTATGTGATGAACTGAAATAATCCTTGTCTTAAAATGATTAATCAGTATATTGAATATTCACGTATACTAAGTTGACTACCTTTAAGGAATCTGGTAATTGGCCTATAATCCTTGAATAATAATCAAAAACAATTTCAAGGACAATTTTAATAGCCTATGTTCTCTTTTTCTCAGAATGAATACATTTTAAAGTATTGATATTTCAGCTATAAAATTCTTAGATGAAACTATCAATTATCAGCAAATTTTTTAACATACCTGATTTTTTTTATACTTTTTTTTCTTTTTCTTTTTTTGGAGATACATAGACTACATAAATGTTACACAAAAGATATAGGGATTCCCATATGCCCCACTTCCCACACCTCCCACACCCTCCCACATAAACATCCTTCATTAGTGTGGCACATTCATTGCAATTGATAAACGCATCCTGGGGCTTTGCCATTAAGCGTGGACCATACTTCACATTGTAGTCAACACTCTCTCCCACACATTTCTACATATTATGTGATGATATAAAATGGTCTATATCTGTCATTTCAACGTCACCCAGGACGATACCCAAGTCCCCAAAATGCCCCCGTATTATAACTGTTTTTCACTCTCCCTGCCCCCAGAGCCTCCAGTGGCCACTGGCTCCACATCAATGTTGTAATTTCTTCCATTTCTAGAATCATAACATGTCTATAGTAAGTCCACTCTAGTCCATAGTTTTTCCCCCAATCCTGAGGATTCTGGGATGGTGATGTCCACTTCACCTTCAGTTGAGAGCGGGCTTATATCCCATGGGGAAGATGGATTGGAATGCCCTGTCTGCAGCTGCAGACTCTCTCTGATCCCTGGGATAGCCGTTGTCCATCATCATCTCACCTCCAGTTTTCTTGGGTGAGTCCCAAGAGCTGTAGAGTAGGTTTTGCAACTCTGCTGAGGTTCTGGGCCCAGCTGGCACATGGAGAGCCCAAAGACTCAAGTTTCTGGATGTACACCTACAAACTCCAGCACCAAGTATAGGTTTAAATAGAAGGGACAGATGAGCCATGTGAAGGGAAGACATAATTGAGTCCAACTCTGTCATTCTCAGGAACACAAACTCCAAGGTAGGACCCACAGGCAAGGCACCAAACTCCAGAGCTATCTGCTCTGACCATAGGACCTGGGTGTCTCCAGAGCCCTCAGAAGCCCCACTATTTGGGGTAGTATCCACTTTGGAAGTCTGAGATCCTGCTGAGATGTGCGTAAGTGGTTCCTCTGGGATAACCTCCTGACTCACTTTGAAGTCTCTTAGCCATATAAACTCATTTCTCATTTTCTTTACCTTTCCCCCCTTTTATTTGAGGTCTTTTTCTAGTTGCATTGCTAGTTGGTGCTTGATAGTAATCCCTTGGTGCCAGGCAGGCTCATCACCGGGAGTCATTTCCCATGCTGGGGGCGGGGAAGGTAATGCATTCATATGCCAAGATTGGCTTAAAGAGAGCCCACATTTGAGTAACAAGGAGGCTTTCAGGAGGCAACTCTTAGGTACCCCATAACAATGGACTAAGTTTCAATATCAAGAGGAAAGTCTCATAAGTCTCATTGTCAATATAAAGGGCCCATTAGTGGATCATCTTCCTTCACCAATCACTGTCCTGGCACTTGAAGGACTGCTGCTGCTCCCTTAGAGAATGTGGTGGAGCTCTCCAGGATGGGAATTCAGTATTCTCTCTGTTATTGTGTGAGTCTCCACCCACTGTGACAATGTCCCGTGAACATTTAAACATGTTTACATACCTTATATTTATGCTCAGGTGAACTTCCCCCCATGCAACCCCCATCACTAACACCCCACACCAACGATCCTCCCCTAACCCAGTTGTAACCCTTCTGTGATCCAAAGCTTTTTCAAAAATGAAGCCATTATAATAGCCAAATACAATTAATAGGAAAAAGAAACTATAATGACAAGTTTAAATATAAGAAATAAAATACATAAAATTTTAAAAAAACTAAAACTAAAATAATAAAAGATTGGGATATTTAAAAAAATGAAAAATATTAAAAAAAATTTTTTTTTGATATTTTGCCTTTCAACACCACAATATCTGGTGTCCTGTCTGTATTGAGGCACCTTCCCCCACTCATTCCCCAGTGTCTCACTATTTTTCATTTTGTTTTCAAAGAAGATTTATGTCACAGCAAAGTCACACACAGAGTATAGGAGACTCTCATATATCCAACATCCTCCCCCCATCCTTCTCCCCCAGATTAATACCTTTTTATATGTGGATGGTACCTTTGTTATAACTGATATACAAGTAGTGAAACATAGCTACCAAACATGGTCAATGGTTTACATTGTAGTTTACATTTTACTGTACACTTTTATAGATTTTGATGATATTTACCATGTCCTGTGTCCATCATTGTAAGGAAGAACACTTCCACTGCCCACTAAATAACCCCTTTTTGATCTATTCTATTCTTCCCTCCCCCTCCTGTTGGGGCCCATGGCGACCACCTGGCTTCACTTCTTGGAAGACAAGACTCATCATTACATACAACATGACTGAGCTTTTAACACTCTGGTCAGTCCTCCCCTAATAGGAACTGCCCATGCTCTCGAGAAACTCCCGCCTGTCTATCTGTGAACAAATCGGTCCTCCCGAGTATGGGAGCCCAACTCCTTCATTCATTATGTGGGTCTCCACCCACTGATACAACATATTATGAGAGAATGATCACTCACATACTCCCTAGAAGCTTACTCCAGGTGTGCCGTGTCCTGAATGACCCCCATCCAACACCTTAAACCAGTAACCCTTCCTTGTCATATTGCCATAAGAGAATTCCCAACTTTGTACTTTCAACCACATACCCACAAATCACCGGTGTTCACCTGGTCCCTCGCCTAAACTTCCCCCCAGTTCCCTGGATATTCCAACCCACCCTTGCCAATCTACCCACCTGTCAATTCTGTACCACCCAACCCAATAATATCACTACCCTTCTGTCATATCCCTTCAATATGCAACTACACACCATTCCTATTACCTACCATTTCCTATTACCTTACCATAGATCATGTCTCTATGGGTGTTGGCTCACAACCTTCTTCTCCCTTTCGATTTATTGCAAACCTATCTTCCAGACAATAGTTCTCTGAGTCTACTCAATTTGTTTAATTCATATCAGTGAGGTCATGTACTGTTCATCCTTCAATGCCTGGCATGCTTCACTCAACATAAGGTCTTAAAGATTCCTCCATGTTATCCCGTGTTTTAGCACTTTATTCCTTCTTACAGCTGAGTAATATTCCATTGTATGTATGTACCACATTTTGTTTTTCCATTCATCTGTTGATGGGCACCTGGGTTGATTCCAACTTTTGGCAATAGTGAATAATGCCGCTATGAACATTGGTGTGCATATATCTGCTCATGTCTTGGCTTTCAATTCTTCTGGATATATATGCAGCAGTGGAATTACTGGATCACATGGAAGTTCTATGGTTAGTTTTTTGAGGGACCTCCAAACTGTCCTCCACAATGGCTGGACCATTCTACATTACCACCAGCAGTGGATGAGGGTTCCCATTGCTCCACATCCACTCCAACACTTATAGTCTGCTGTATTTTGAATAGCCACCATTCTAATGGGTGTAAGATGGTATCTCACTGTAGTTTTGATTTGTATTTCCCTAATAGCTAGTGATGTTGAGCATCTTTACATGTGCTTTTTAGCCATTTGTATTTCTTCCTTGGAGAATTGTCTTTTCAGGTCACTTGCCCATTTTTTAAATGGGTTGTTTGTCTTTTTATTTTCGACATGTAGGATTTCTTTATATATGCAAGATATTAGGCTCCTATCAGAAATATGATTGCCAAATATTTTCTCCCATTGGGTAGGCTGCCTTTTTATTTTCTTAATAACATCCTTTGAGGTGCAGAAGTTTTTAATTTTGATGAAATCCCATTTATCTATTTTTTCTCTTGCTGCTCGTGCTTTCCTGTGAAGTTCATGAAACCATTGCCTATTACTAGGTCCTCTAGATGCTTCCCTACATAATCTTCCAAGGTCTTTATGGTTTTGGCTCTTATATTTAGATATTTGATCATCTGGAGTTGATTTTTGTATAAGGTGTGAGATGGTATTCTTCTCTCATTCTTTTGGATATGGATATCCAATTCTCCAAGCACCACTTGTTAAAGAGGACATTCTCTCCCAATTGAGTGGGCTTGGTGGCCTTGTTGAATATCAGATGACGGTATATGCGAGGATCTATATCAGAACTCTCAATTCAGTTCCATTGGTCAGTAGGTCTATCCTTGTGCCAATACCATGCGGTTTTGATCACTGTAGCTTTGTAGTATGTTTTAAAGTCAGGTAATGTGCTACCTCCAACTTCATTTCTCTTTTTCAATATGTCTTTGGCAATTCGGGGCCTCTTACTTCTCCAAACATATTTTGTGGTTAGTTTTTCCAGTTCCTTAAAAAATACAGTGTTGATTTTTATTGGGATTGCATTAAATATATAGATTAGTTTGGGTAGGATAGACATCTTGATGATGTTTAATCTTCCTATCCATGAACAGGGAATATTTTTCCATTTATTCAAGTCTTCTTTGATTTCCTTTAACAGTGTTGTGTAGTTTTCTGTATGTAAGTCCTTTACATCTTTAGTTAAATTTTATTCCTAGGTATTTGATTCTTTTAGTTTCTATTGTAAATGGTATTTTTTCTTAAATTCCTCCTCAGATTGCTTGTTATTGTTGTACAGAAATGCTACTGATTTTTGAGCATTGATCTTGTAGTCTTCAACATTACTGAAGTCATTTATAAGTTCTAGAAGCTTTGTTTATTTTTCAGGGCTTTCTATGTATAAGATCATGTCATCAGCAAATAATGAAATTTTCACTTCTTCCTTTCCAATCTGGATGCCTTTTATGTCCTGTTCTTGCCTCAGTGCTCGGACAAGTACTTCTAAGACAATGTGGTGATAGAGGGCATCCTTGTCTTGTTCCTGATCTCAGAGGGAAGGCTTTTAGGATTTCACCATTGAAAATGATGTTGGCTTTCGGTTTTTCATATATACCCTTTATCATATTCAGAAAGTATCCTTCTATTCCTATCTTGTGTAGTATTTTTATCAGGAAAGAGTGCTGTATTTTGTCGAATGCTTTTTCTGCATCTATAGAGATGATCATGTGACTTTTTTCTTTCAATCTGTTTATGTGGTGTATTACATTGATTGATTTTCTTATATTGAACCATCCTTGCATACTCGGGATGAAACCCACTTGGTCATGGTGTATAATCCTTTTGATATGTTGTTGAATGCAATTTGCAAGTATTTTGTTGAGGATTTTAGCATCTAGGTTCATTAGATAAATTGGTCTGTAATTTTCCTTTCTTGTGGTATCTTTGTTTGGTTTTGGTATTAAGGTAATGTTAGCATCGTAGAATGAGTTAGGCAATGTTCCTTCTATTACCGTTTTTTGGAAGAGCTTAAGCAGGATTGATGTTAGTTCTTTCCAGAATGTTTTGTAGAATTCAACTGTGAAGCCATCTGGTCTTGGGCTCTTCTTAGTTGTGAGGTTTGTGATGACTGAATGTATCTCTTTACTTGTAATTGGACTACTGAGTTCATCAATTTCTTCTTCCATCAATGTAGGCTGCTTGTGAGTTTCTAGGAATTTTTCCATTTCCTCTAAATTATCATTCTTGTTTACATATAATTTTTCAAAGTATCCTCTTATCATAATCTTTATTTCTGTGGGGTCAGTGGTGATATCTGCTTCCTCATTTCTTATTTTGTGTATTTGCATCTGCTTTATTTTTTTCTTTGTTAGTCTGGCTAAGGGTTTGTCAATTTTATTGATCTTCTTGAATAACCAGCTTTTGTTTTGTTTATTTTTTCTAGTGCCTTCTTATTTTCTATTTCATTTAGTTCTGCTCTAATCTTTGTTATTTCCTTCTTTCTACTTCGTTTTGGGTTGGTTTGTTGTTCTTTTTCTAATTCCTCCAGGTGTGCAGTTATGTCATCGATTTTAACTCTTTCTTCTTTTTTTGATATATGCATTTATGGCTATGACTTTCCATCTCAGTACAGCTCTTGCTGCATCCCATAGGTTTTGATATGTTGTGTTAACATTTTCATTCACTTCAAGGTAGTTACTGATTTCTTTTCAGATTTCCTCCTTGACCTACTGTTTATCTAAGAGTGTGTTGTTTAACTTTCATATCTTTGTGCCTAATCGGGTTCTCTGGTGCTTACTGATTTCCAATTTCATTCCATTGTGGTCAGAGAAATTAATTTATATAATCCCAATCTCTCTGAATTCATTGAGATTTTTTTCTGTGGCCTAGCATGTATTCTATCTTGCAGTATGATCCATGTGCACTCGAGAAGAATGTATATTACGCTGTATTTGTGTGTAGTGTTCTGTATATGTCTATTAGGTCCAGATCCTCTACTGTATTAACCAAAGTCTTTGTTTCTTTATTGATTCTTTGTTGAGTTGTTCTGTCTAATGATGACAAGGTGTATTAAAGTCCTCCAATATACTTGTAGAGGCATCTATTTCTCCATTTAGTTTTTCCAGTGTTTGCCTCATATATTTTGAGAAGCCCCTGGTAGGTGCATAAATGTTCATGATTGTTCTTCCTTCTTGAAAGACTACCCCATTCACTAGTATGTAGTGAATGGGGGAGAAAGTGAGAAATACAAACAAGAAAAATTGGAGACCAGATGAAAGAGGTGGAATGAAAGAACAACAATGGAAAACAAAATATGTAAAGATGGAGTGAAAATAAATAGCATAGATAGAATAGATTATTAACCAAAAGAAAAAAAAAAAAGAAAGAAAGTAAAAGAAACAAGCAGAGAAATAAAGAAAGGGAGGGACTACAAAACGAGCAAGAAACAATACAGCAGCAACTCGTTTTTTTTTTTTAAAAAAAAGGAGATAGAAGAAAAAATAATAATAAACACAGAAAAACAGTCTTCTTTCTTAGACCCCTAAGGATCTTCTCGGGCTGCTGGTGTTCCTCGATCACACACCCTGTAGCCTGCCCTCTGCAGGTTTTGAACTGGGTTTTAGTGAGTAAGGTAAGAGAAATAAAAAAAATGAACTTTTTTTTTTTAGATCAGAGCTCCAACAAAAGCTAATACCATGAAAATTTCTATATGTTCCCTGTCATAAAGTTTCAGCTGGTTGCCTGACAACCTGGTGGATCTCTTCTCAAAGAATAGCCAGGAGTCAAACCAGAGACCTCATATATGCTAGGCAGGAATTCTCCCAGTGAGCTATTCTTGAGTCCTTAGGTTAACTAACCTTTCAGAAGGCTATCCACCACTTTTCCTTCGGGCAGGTTAGATTCCCTGCAGTCAGCTAGAGTGGTGCTGATCACCACCTACCTCTGCCTCCTCTCTGATGTAATTCCTCTCTTTACCTAGGTGGCCGGGCGTGACCGCCAGCTTGAGAAGATCTCCCTCCCCTCTCCCTGTCCAGTCCAGGTCCCTTCTGATATTCAAAGGGGGCCCAGCTGGCTAAACACGCTGCAAAAAAAATCACTTTCACTCTCCCAGACCCTTCTTCCTTGCAGGGAATCTGCCTTCACACTCCCATTTAGTGCAGGGGGCTGGGTCTTCACCTAGTGTGTCTGCCCTGAGGGCCAGGTATGTGTGCCCCTTCCAGCCACTGTGGTAAGCAACTTCCGATTATTCCTGGCTTCCTTATCTGACCTGTACCCTCCTAGATGACTCAGAGCACCTTCCCGTGGAGGCAGACTTCTGCTCTCTTCTCAGTTAGATACAATTCACCAATAGTTTTACCCTCGCTTAATAGCCCCCGGGGTGGGGGAGGGGAGGCCTGCCCGGCACTAAGGAGGTTTAATAACTCACTATTACTTGTTTTGACTTCTTCGTGTCGCTGACCCTCACTTTCTGGGAGTTGGTAAACAGTGTCCTGATTTGCTGTGCCCCAAAGCAAGTCCTCATGGCAGCCTCTGGCTTTTTCTTTGTTGTTTAAGTGAGAGCTAAGATTTAGCTGTCTAATCCATTGGCCATGTTCCCACAATCCTCAACATACTTGTTTTTTGATCTAGTTTTTCTCCAGAAAATAGGTTTCCATTTAACTCAGCCAAGTTTAAGGAATAAATGATAAAGAAAACTATCCTTATGGAATCAAACTACTTTCAAACAAATTATCAGATTATGATAATAAACTGATGACAAAAATTTGAAATAGTGAAAGTGAGCCAAAGCACTTAATTTCAAGCAGAAAATTATCAAGATTTAAAAATAAAATTATTGATCAACATATGCTGGCTCTAATAGGGCTATTATTTCTGGACAGGCTTCATATTTCCAGTCAAGGAAAAAATAATGAAATACTGTTTATTTCAATTGTATAGACCACTTCGTTTTTCCCAAATGGGTGACCTTAGGCATAGAGCTTGCTCACTTTTCTGAACTCCCATTCCTTCTTCATATGTAATTGGACATAATACTCACCTAACAAAATAAGGATTAAATTTAATAATGTGTGTAAAGTACTTAGCATAAAGCCTGGTATATAGCAGGCTCTCGTTAAGTGTTAACAACTATGGAAAATGACTAAAATGGTTCCTTGACTAATTGGGGTGACAGACCCTTTATCACCAAAAGACATTAGAGCAAATTCTACATTATTCCAACAGATTCACAACTGTAAATAAAATGTTCCCAGGGTGATTTGCCTACAAGATAATCATTAAAAGCATACTTTATAACCACATTGTGTTGATTTGTATGTGTGTGTGTGGCTAAAAGTATAGATGGGATGCATGGGAAATATAAAATAAAGGCAATAAACATTTTAACTGAACCACAAACACAGAACTAAAATATCAGGTAACTTAAAAATATCAAGTTGTGAAATAACTTCTATAATATTATGTAGTACTGCATTGATAAATGTTAGGGCTTGTTGGCCAGCAACATAATGTGCTATCATACTTGGCCTGTCAGGCCTGGTAAGAAGGTGAGTTTTCAACTACAGCTGGATATCTCTGACCTAGGTGATATCACATAGAAAAGAATATTTATTTAAAAATATTTTTAAATGTTTCACATTCTGGAAAATTGTAAAGATTATTTAATGGTGATCTCTTCATGAAAACAGGGTAACTAACAAAGCATGAGAAATGAAAAACATAAAGCATAAGCAACATCTTCAAGAAAACCAGGTGGTAATGAGTCACCATTGAAACTTAGAAATGGTTGGTAAGACAAATTGCTAATGACAATAATTTTGTTGTAAGACACACAACTTAAAATTAATAGAAATAAACATTTTTTGAAAACATAATTAGAATTTTTGGTTTTACTATCTAAATATCATGCACTTACCACACAAAAGTGTACTTTGTCAATCAAGCACTTTCACATCTTAGTGATACAAAGAAACATACAAAGGTAAATGCCATACCTTATGTTCACTAAAATAATCAGAAAATACCTAGACAAAGACACAAGGACATGCAGTATCACTCACACTCAAGTCTAAGAGTACTAGTAGAGTACTGTGTTCTAGGTAGATAAAATACTAATGAGAAAAACTGCTCAGAGTAGATTTCAATTAAATTAGGGCAGAAACATTGAGAATAGAGGAGATGAGTTTTAGTACCTAAATACAAGCGGTCTAAAGAAGTCTAGTATGAACAGTATGAGCGTAATTGAAATAATTACATATAAAAGCTAAATATTATAATTTTTTTGTAGTAAAATTAGAAGGGAGTGCTCAAACTCTGTCATTTATTTTCATTATTTAGACATAACATTTCTGGCTTTATATTTCTAATTATCATTGTTCTGTCATGACATATACTTTCCTTTGATTATGTTAACTCATTTTTTATATATATACTTTTTAATTTTTTAAGATACATAGATTACATAAATAGTCTCTTCAATAATATATTTTCTCAAACTTGGATGTCTTTTTCCTATTTGCTTTCTAACATAGATGAGTCAAGGTTGAACTTCTCTAACAAAAGCATTCCAGAATAGAAGAGGAATAACAATGAGGGAATAAACAAAGGCTGTAATATATATTCTGCAGCCTACAAGCTATTTCACATCAAAATTCTTATTATATTTCCTTTGATAACTGTGATAGTCATAACCATTTGCTAAATTATTGGCCTGAGAATCTAATATTTCTCGCTAAACCCTGCTTTCCTAAATCTAGTTCCTCATATGAGGACAAATCTCTTTTCTAGAAGACTAACTGCACTAGGTATAATGGTGTTTCATTCTCATGTGTAACCCTGATTATAAAATTAGGAATTTGAATGCAAGAGGCCTATTTTGACTTGTAAACTACTCTGTTTTGCTAAACTTGTTTTGGACATAATTGAAAGGGAGTGCTTTCAAGTAGTAAACCTACAAAAGCTACTCTGACTTACTTCCAACCCAAAGGCAAGAAACTTTTCCTAAATTATAATATATGAAAAAAACTATTTTATACAGGAGCAGTTTGAAAATTGTGATTGAAATCCACAAAAAAAGTTTTGATTAGATATAGGAAAACACAATAAATAATATAACATTGAAAAAGAAAACGTTAATAGGACAAATGGAAACTATATGTTAATATAAAAAAAAAATGAGTTATAGTTAGTACTAGAGTTGAGAAGTGTATGTCCGAGGGACTTAAATCTTTGGGCTTTCCAAGTGCCAGCTGGTCCCTGAATCTCAACAGAGTTGCAATACTTACTCTCCAGTTCATTGGACTCACCCAGGACAACCAGCAAGGAGATGATGATGGACAACAACCATCCCAAGGAACAGAGAGTCTGCAACTCTGTGATAGTCCCATCCATTTGCCCCATGGGATCTAAGCCCCCTCTCAGTTGGAGACAGAGTAAGCATCACCATCCCAGAATCCTCATGATTAGGGGATGAATGGTGGGTTAGAGTAGAGTTACTGTTATTCTACTATAGACTTATTGTGATTCTAGCAATGAAAGAACTTTTGTCATTGATGTGGAGGAAGTGGCCACTGGAGGTTTTGAGGGGAGGGAGAGGAAAAATAGGTGTAAAATGGAGGCATTTTTGGGACTTGGTAGTCGTCCCGAATGACATTGCAAAGACAAATGCAGGCCATTGTATATCTTGTCACAATTTTCAAAATTGTGCAAGAGTGAGTATAAAGTACAATATAAACTATTATCATGCTTAGTGGCAATGTTCCAAAATGTGTTCATCAATTGTAACAAAAGTACCACACTAATGAAGGATGCTGTTAATGTGGGAAAATGTGGGAGGGCTAGGGAGCCGGGAATATGGGATTTCTTTTTATTTTTTATCCAATATTTATGTAATCTAAGTATCTTTAAAAAAATTATAAAGTATATATATAAAAAAATGAGTTAACATAATTAAAGGAAACTATGTGTCATGGCAGAACAATGACAATTAGAAATATAAAGCCAGAAATGTTATGTCTAAATAATGAAAGGAAATGAACAAATAACTGACAGAGTTTGAGGAAAATGTTTCAGAAATGAAGACTAAACTAGGACTACTAGAGTAAATACGTACTACAGAAATTATGGTATGGAAACTAGAGGAAGGAAAGAAGAAAAATGTATTAATTAAACCAAAATAAACACAGGGAAATGAATTTGGTAGAATAAGGTAGATATACAAAACAAGCAAGGAAGAGTCGACATATCTATCATTGGAGGCACTGAAGAAGTAAATCAGCACAATATATAAATAGAAAAATAGTAAGGTAGATAGATAGAACAAGGAAATTTTCCTGAAATATAAAAGACTACACTCAAATTGAACTATTGAATTACAACCATATTGAGAGGGTGTACTATATACCTACAAATATTTATTCAAAATAATAATATCCTGTGGCACATTCTAATAAATAATAGTAAATGAATAATAATTAAGAAAAGGGAAAAATTATGTGGACATTAAAGAAGAAAGAACAAGTCTATTTGGGAGAAAAGTCAAATTCAGTTTCAAGATTCTCTAAAGAAATTCCTCATAACAAAGACAATATAGCAACATATTTAAGATATGAAAAAAAGTGAACCAAGAATTTTATATCTAGCTCAAATGACCTTCAAGTATAAAGTACACAAAAAAATAATGTATATACAAAAACCTGTGGAATACAGTTCCCTTGAGCCCTTTATACAGAATCTACTACAGTATAAGTGCTTGTTCCAAAAAATAATTGGAAAAACTATGGTGCAATATCTGGTGTTGAGATTCTATGTATTTAATTGGATATATTAAAATTCCTTATGACAATAAAGTCAACTATTCTGACTAATAGAGTAACACTTTACTTTGCCTGCTGGGCCCAAAGAGGTCCAAAGTGACCAGATGATAGTCAACTCAGGTTCATTGGCCATAATACTGTGCTCAGTATTGAAGTATTTCCTACCTCTGAAAACCAGTATCTCTAATCCAAAACACTGGAACTTGTGGGGACATAAAACTACATTTTGAAAATGAGTTTTGAGAAATGATGATGGTGAGAGGGGTCACTTTTATCATCATTCCCATGTTCCCAGTCCCCTTTATTCTAACTATTAAGAACACAGAATTGTATATTGGTTCACCATGGATCCCACATATATCCCAATCTCAAGCAATGTGTCCCAACTCTCTTGGCAACACAGATGAAGTTATTCCACAATTTTAGCAGGCCAGTTGCTTCCAGTACTGTTGCATGTGTTAGGAATGTGCCATCACACCATCTTAAAAAAATGGATTCTGTGATCCAAGACATTTTTAGGTGAAGTCCTATGTCAGTAGGCCAAGCTTCTCACAAAAAGGTGTTTTTATGGAAACTGAGGACAAGAAAAGCAAACCCATATCCAGACTATGTGCCAATTCCAGTGAGGATAAAATACTGCCACTTCCAGGATGAAAGTGGTCTGACATATTCAACTTGCCATCACATAGTTGGCTAATTTCTTCAAGAACTGTATAATACCATGGATTCTTCAAGAATGGTATGATATTTCAAGATTGTTCACCATGGTTAATCTGTTCATGAACCCATTATGAAAGTAAAGTGACAGCCAAGGACAGATCCTAGCAGATAGTCAAAAGATGAGTCATTTTGAATAAATGGTTATTGAGTGCTTCATCTGTGGTGGATGGCTTTTGGAGAAAGTAAAGAAAATATGTCAACAAGTCACATGCTTTGGGCTCAATCTTTTAGTTTCATCTGCATGACTTATTTCCAGACCTCTTGGTCTTTGATCATCCAAATTTGTCCCTTCCATCCTCTGAACCAATCAGCCATACCATTTGCCAAGGCCTAGGAATCCATATATCTTCTGTCAGGCCACATCTTCACTCATACAAACTAAAAACCAAGTTTACTGCTCAAATCTCTGTCCAGTGGGAGAATTTCCCCTATTCACGGCTACAAGAACCTTCCCCTTCTCTGCCCCTGATTGTAAATGTAGTGCAATGGCTTTCTGTTTTTGGCTCACATAAACATATTAAGCAAACCCAGAGGTGACACTGTTTTTTTTTTTTTTTTTTTTTTACTCCATCATCTAGTAATGTTAATCACTCATGTGGCAATAACTGCAACTGAGACATCTATACAATAAAGGCAAGAGTCAGAGTTAGAATATGCATTTATTTAATTTTTTTCATCTGGATCTGCCTGAGCTTGATCATAAATATATCATCATGCATATTATAAGATGGATTTCTGCTTCATCTGTCTGATCTTATGACAGTGCAAAACTCTTATTGCTTGTTACCCCATTGTCTGGTGCTCAATCTCTTCTAGAGCTGAGTTGTACACCAAGGTTGTTTCTCAAGGGAGCAGTAGTTCTTTCTTACAGAAGGGGTGGCCTTGCTTCAGAACTCTAGGAATCTCCAGTCTTTGGTGGTCACAAGAGACTCCACACAGCATCTTTTATGAACCATGAGAAATTCTATTGTTAAAGGACCTACTGGGTTATACAGCCTAAGCTGCACAGCAGATTGCATCATACTTCACAACCTAGACTTGGTTTAAAGCCCTCTTTTGCTCTGACCCTAAATTAAAACTTATGAATGGGATGAAACAGTATTACCCAATGCAATATATTCAGACTCCAAGTGAAAATGGCTCAGCAGGCACTATGCCACTCACTGAATAGTGCAAATTGTGAACTGCAACTAACTTAGTCTTTATCTTAGAAGGGTTGTCCCACCATTTACCAGATCATTAAACCCCTAAAAGCATTGCTGATGTAGCCAATCCCTGAACATTAATAGTTTTTCTTTCCTCCTGTCTTACCAGGAAATCTTCCAAAATATCTAGAATTAGTTTTAGATTACTGACCACCAAGTTAATTAGCATGTTATCACTGAAGTAGACCAGAGTGATGTTGTGCCCTGCAGAATATCAAGATAATTGAGACCTCTCTGGAATATAATGTAAAAGAAAACAGTAGAACCATAACATTGAGAAAGAGTAAATATATACTGCTGTTTTTCAATTGTATGCCGTGTTTTGTTTAAACACACTTTCCTATTAAATAGTGTAAATTAAATAAAGATGTACTATATTTTAATATCTTGTTGCATTAGTCCCCTAAAATATTTTTCCATATATTCCTCCTCTAACTCTGGAATTTTTTTGTTAATATTTTATTCTTAATTCTTTCATTGCCCAGTTTTTTCAAGTTATTCAATAATCAGCTACCTCTCCCTAAACACACACACTCTGAAAAAAAAAAACAATCAGAATCCCTATACTAATTCTCACTGACCTGCGCCTACAGTTCTACTTGGTTATTTTTTGACCTGGTTATCTATGCACATAGATTTGATAGCCATAATAAGCCTTTTCTTTGTACTATGGAACAAAGTTTAATGGTATACTTCTGGCCAACAACTTGGAATTTTTGGCAGAAATATTCAAAATAGGTAGTTTCAATGTAATATTTCTACACAAAATAGATACTATTACATAGGACATAATTATAAACATACATTCTAAATGCATAAAAAAGTATTCATTAGGTATACAGAGAAAGGCTGTTTTCTCCAATATAGAAATTAGAGAAGACTTCCAGTGTAATAGGATTTCAGAAATTTTTTTAAAATATTAAATTGTGGCTTTAAAAAACAAGACAATGATATTCATAATCCTGCAAGTAAGATAGGCAACGCAATTAAAATACAATGTTTTATATTGGCAATCAAATGTTTTAACACTTAATTCCAGGTCTTATTTAAAATAATACTTAAAATAATGATCTGCTGACATGATAAAAATGGAGGGTATGGAAGTAATGGAAGATAGATTAACAGAATAGGATCTCTGGAAGAAAAGATATTAACTTCTTAATGTAATAAATATGAGGGAAAAGTGCCATAGAAAATACAGAATTCTCAAATACATAGCCTTTTAAACATTGATGAATAAATTTAATACTTTAGATTTTTAAAATAAAACTTTGTTTAATGCAAAGATATGGAATACTTATGTTTTTGTTTCCTAGGCTGTTTAAAGCAAATACCATGAAATCTATTGGCTTAAGCATGTGAATTTATTAGATTACAGTTTTGAGGCCAAAAAAATATCCAAATCAAGCCATCATCAAAGTAATGTTTTCTTCCCAAAGACCTTTTGCCTGTGATCCTTGGCTTCTCTGCCTCATGGCAGGGCACATGGTAGTGTGTCCTGATCTCTCCCTTCTCTTCCCAGTGTCCTTGCTTTCAACTTCTTGATTCCATGGCTTTCTTCTCTCTCTCTGTATTCATTATACTGATAAAGGACTCCAATAATATGATTAAGTCCCATTCAGACTGAGGTGGGTCATACCTGGGTACAGTCCATTATACATTTTGTCAAAACCTATAAAATTGTGCAGTGCAAAGTGTAAACCATAATGTAACTATAGTCCATGGTTAATAGCAATGCTTCAATATTTGTTCATCAATTGTAACAAATGTACCACAATAATGAACGATGTTGTTAATGGGAGAAAGTTAGGGAGAAGGAAGTGTTGGGGTAATGGGAATCCCCTATATTTTCAATGTAACATTTATGCAATCTAAAACTTCTTTAAAAATAAAGGGGAAAAAAGGGCCCTCCTACAATGGGTCAATACCAATAAGAATGGATTAATTCAAGAACATGTTTTTCTGGGGGTAAACACAACTTCAAACTACCACAAACTATGAGGCAACATAACATGAAACACTGATTCAAGAACTGAATCTTAAAAAATCACTTAAGTATAGGTATCAACCATGTGAGACCTCTTCAAAATAAATTTTAGTATATGCTTTAATAAATGAAAATAATGATAAAACTCTTTGTTTTATCATTATTTGTTTTATCATTATTTCCCTTTGTTTGATTAAACATATTGCATTAATTAAAAAATAAAAATACATTGCTGCTTTCAATTATTTCCTCTTGATGTTTAAGTAAATCTCTCCAGTTCCCTTCTTTTATTATTTACATCACATTATGAGGAAAAATTATTGAATACAATTTATTTTCACATCTATCACACTACAGCCTAATATACACAGCAAGTATAATTAATTTCTTAGTAGATACAAGAACTTATAACTACCTAACATTGGTGAGATTTATAATAAAAAATATTATTTGCTGAATTATATTTCTAAAATAACTAAAATGCTCATTCCTTGACCAGCAAATATTTTTGAAAAGCACTATGTGAAGAACTAATACTCCCAGATACTGTGTTTTCCTGGCAACTGCAGACAGTGAATATGCATTTTTGTACTAAGCCATTTTAGTTTTATCTGCCTAACTAGTCAAAGAAATATTAAGTTAGACAGCAGACTAGGGAATACTGACAATTCAATGTCTCAGTAATTTATAAACAAGTAAAAGCAAGTTGTAACTATATAATATGTCTTCATTAGCAGTGCTCATATATCAGAATTTTGGAACCAGGGAAGCATAGATATTTAATACAACTTTCTTAGTAAAAAGATTAGAATATGACAATCTGAAAAGTTAAATAATGTACCTAAGGGCCCTCCATTATTATGTGCAAGTTTATTTCCATTTCCTTACTTCTTTTGAACTGTCCTTTTCCATGATAGCATATCACTTCTATATTTAAACCAATGATTTCAAAATTATTTATTTATTTATTTATCACCGACCTGCATACAGCCTTGACACCCTTGAACCTCTCTTATTTTAACATTTCTTTGAAATTATTTTTAATCAAGTTTTTTGGGGCAACTATTTCTTCATATTTAGGTTAAAAAATGAGAGTGACAATGATATCTAACATATACACTCTAAAAACAACATAATATTTCCAAAATTCCCTATTTTTCATTCAAGTATGGTGAATTTTAAAATAAAATTTAAAATATGAAAGTTAATGTTAGTAACAAGTAATGTTTGCAAATCTCTGGGGAAAAAATGTGTCTTACTTTCACATTTGATGGCACAACAGCAGACAGACAAGTTGTTTTGTTGAGCCATTTAAAAAGTATACACGCTAATAAAAATTTTCAAAATTGGGAAAAATGAAGGCATTGTTCCTCCTTCTGCCACATGGTGGGATGGCTCTTCTCTGCTCCTTTTAACTAAGGTCAAATGACTTTTGACCAAAAACATGTGTACAGCAGTTTTGTGTGCCAATTCTGAGCAGGAGCATTATAAGCTGGTGCATGTTAAATGGTGATGCCCTAGATGGTTGGTTCTGTCAGCCTGAGAATCTACATAAAAACCAAATGGACCAGAACCAGCAGACAACCATCAATGGATGTGAACAAGAAACAAACCTGAAGTGGCTCGAGGTATTGAGAACTGCAGACTGCTTGATTCTGTAATGTAAATTAGCCAGTCTTGACTAAATAGTTCCTATTCGTATGAAAAGATAAAACAGTTAAAGTAATATAGGTATCTAAACCCAAATTAAACTCAGCAAACTTATATAAAGAAAATCAATTTTTATGTAGTTAATTTTTAATCAAGCTCCAAAAATATTTACAAATCCCAAACATAGAGTTAATTTATAGTGCTGGAAAGATGAATAAAATATAATTGCCACTTTCAAAATATAACATAAAATATCCCATAAGAGGAAACAAACTTGCAAATTTTTTTTAACATTCTTACGAAAACAATTGTTGGGAGTAACAAGCAGCTAGCTCAGAACAAGAGCAGATAAACATAAATATTTTGAGGAGACAAGGTAGGCACTTAATCCTACTTAAGATATGAAGCAAGATTTCCTAGTGGAAAGATGCTTATCTGCATTTTAAAAAATAACAAAAGATACTACACTTTAAAAGAAAGATGGCCCTAATATTAGTGTTAGTGAGAACTGCAAAGGCAGTGCTGGGCTTCCAAGAGAACATGGTGAATATGGAGATCATATGGACTCATTTGTGTGTATGTTTATTGAATGGAAGGGTGGGAAGATGAAAGGAAATGGTTGGGAAGAAGGAAGATCTTAACGGTGTTTCAAATATTTTGATATTGTTAGAATATGCAAACTTGGGATAACAAAAGATGGGATGGAAAATAAACCATAAACTGAGTCATAGGGGTTTTGCTTTGCAAGCTACCCTACTGAACCTGTACCTAGAAATGGAAAGGATTAAGTGCCACTGAAAGGGTTTAAAATGGTAGGACTGTGTTTTAATTTGCATTTTAGAAAGAACACTGATGGTAATAAAGATGATTTGAGTGGGGGTGAAATAAAAAACGGGAAGGTCGCTTAAGAAGTTCTGCTCTTTGCTCAGGTTGAAATGTTTAAGCCAGTGCATATACATCCTAGAAAGCCACAGGAATAAGAGACCAACATAGATAGACTATGGGGAGAAGAAATATCATGCAGTGGTAAAAAACCATGGGTTTTGAAAAAAACACTCTCCAGGAGAAAGAGAATAATTCAACTCTAAATTGGATACGAATAAATTAATTGGGTTATGAAACTCCAAAACAATAATTCATTCAAGAACAATTTATTGGCCATTGAAACATGATTAGTTTAATAAAGTATAGTTTTTAGTATTTAAAAGTATTTCAACTTTTTCAATACATTATCAGCTATATTTAATATTTTAAAATATTTTATCCTAGCTGAATAAATTTGTTTAGTCTTTATGGTTAATGACAGTTATACTTCACTTTTTTTGGAATTTTAAAATCCATATAGATTGCTTAAAATTACAAGAAAGAAAAAATTTTCATGTAAAAATGATTTTAAAAACTAGTAGATTTTGACCATTATGAGAGCTAAAAAAATAATAAGTGATAAATGATATCACTGTTTTTGTTGATCACATTGCTTTAAAAGTGTGCTGTTTTTATTGACAAAATTATCACTTCATGGAATTTTCCTCAAATATCTTATATTGTTTCTTATTAAAAACTACCAATGAAGGTTGAATTTCGCTTTATAGCCCATGTGTCTTCTTTTCTAGCTATTTTCTGTTATTTTAGCAAATATATTGAAAATTATGGAATTTACAAGGATGGTTCTATTTAATGATCACTTATATGAATAATTAAGTATACCTTCAATACATAAATGAAAGACTATTACAACATTGAATATTACCCAGTAATATTTTTAAATATTTAAGACGTTTTGATGTTTTTAAATGTGACTTTAAATATAAAATGTATATATACACATTTTAAAAATCTTTGAACATGTATGTAATTTTATCATATTATTTTGGTGTAATTAATAAGAATTTTAATTTCAAGCTCCCAAACTTGTATAAAACAAATGATATTTCCATAACTTTTTAATCCATGAAGATATATGTTTTTTCATACATTTCTGTTTTAGGCTTTGAGCAGTTAGTGAAATTTTGACATTTGATGAACAAGACAATGCATGAAATATAACTTCTTCAATAAGAAAAAGAATACATTTAGCATGTTCTAAAGTTATTTTCCACAAATATTTAAAGTACAGTGGTCTTTCCTTTTTTAATGCACTATTACATTTACTAAAGTGCAGTAGTACATGCACTAACTGTATATCTATTGTACACCTATTGTGCTATACTAGACTAAAAGTGTGAAATATTACATACAAATAAGTTCCTATGCCTAAGAGATCTCAAAGTGAGTCAGGAGGTCATTCCATAGGTTACGCTTATGAATGTCTCAGGAGGATCTCACTGACTGCCACAATAAATGGTGACCAAGTAGGGGTGCCCCTGAAGGTTCTAGAGACTTCTAGGCATTAGGCAGGGCAGACAATTCCAGGAAATTGGCACCCTGTCAGTGGGCCTTACCTTGGAATATATATGTATATGTCAGACCTAGATTCATTTCTAATTTTCCTAAACATGATTCTTCTGTCGCATTTATTTGAACCTATAATTAGCACTATACCCATTAAAAATATGAGCCAGAGGCTTAAATCTTCTAGCTGTTCATATGTCTGGTGAGCCCTGAATCTCATCAGAGCTGCAGCCAACTCCTACTCTCAAGTTCATCGGACTCACCCAGGACAACCAACAAAAAGATGATGGTGGACAACACCCATCCCCAAAACAGACAGTATATACAGCTGCAGGCAAGACAATTCCATCCATCTGCCCCATGGGATCTAAGCCCCCTCTCAATTCAAAGCAGAGTGAATATCACCATGCCAAAATCCTCAAGATAGAGGAATGAAAAACCTAAAGGCGAGAATGCAACTATGGACTAAAGTAGACTTATTATTATTCTAGTAATGGAAGAACTTGTAATATTGATATAAAGACAATGGTCACCAGAGGTTCTGAGGGGAGGGAGAGGGAAGAATTGATGTAACATGGGGCATCTGGGGGACTTTTGATTTGCTCTACATGATATTGCGATGACAGATTCAAGCTGGTATGCATTTTGTCAAAACCTCTAATTTTTGCAAAGTATAAAGCATAATGTAAACTCTAGACCATGCTTAGTAGCAACGTTTCAATATGTTTTCATCAATTCTAACAAATGTATCACACTAAAGAAAGTTGTTAATGGGACAAGTGTAGGAGGTGTAGGAGGTGGGGTATCTAGGAATCCCCTATATTTTCAATGTAACATTTACATAATCTAAAGTTCCTTTAAAAATAAAGAAAAAATTTTAATAAAAAATATTGATTGTTAAAAAAAGTAGCATGTAAGATGAATATTTCTTTTTCCTTTTGTATGTCTGTGGTAGTACTCATGGTTATATATTATACATCAGAGTAAAATTTGAAGAGATTTATTCTGATCTTTGTCAGAATGCTTTACCCAGTACATTTATAATGCAAAATTCTCATCTAAAATTCAAGACATTATTTTATGAAGAAGGTTTATTATGTTCAGAAATCAAACTTCCTTTTATGATGAGTTAGTACCTGAGCACAGAATATATAAGGGAATCCTACTCCATTCAATATGTTAATAATCATTAGATATTCTGCAAACCTATATTTTAATTATGAAATTGTTTTTCCTTGTTTCTCTTTTCACTAAGATCTTCATTTAGTTCATCAGTGTAGCTGATATTTCCTTTCTAAAAATTAGGTTCTAAAACAATCTTTGAAATACTACAAGCACATCCATATATCACATGAAAAGATTCAGACTTCTTGTCTTCCGTAATTTACAGATTTAAGAACTTTTATTACAATTCAAAAAGTGGATCATAAAAGCCTTTGTAGTGATTTTAAGACAAAGACATTTATTCTTATAAATGTCCTGATGCTGTTTTACAGAATATAAGTTTCTGTAGCTTTATTTTAAAGGCTTTTCTAAGGGAAAAACACACACACAATAAAACAGAATCCTCAATATTATGACAAATTTTAAGTGCTGGTAGTTTTTAGAAAAATAATAAATAAAAATGAATGTGGCAATTTAAGATATTTAGAAAAAAAAGTTTTACATTCCAAACTTTCACATTTTATTGCAATATTAAATTTAAACATAATAAATAATCTAATTGCTTAATACTGGAGTAAGTCGGATGTTTTAATAATCAAAAATATTCAGTAATTAAGATACATTTTTCGTTAACTTTTACATGCATTCTATAAATGAACTAAAGATTAACAGACTGCTGTATTCTAATATAACAAAGCTGCATAGATTTTTTTAAATATCTAAAATCTTTAAACAAGAGGGAAATAAAAAGTAGCAGTTCAATTTTATCTTTTAGAGTTTCTCTTCAAACCTTTCTGAGTATATTCAGTACACACAGGAAACTAGCTCTAATTAAATCATAAAAATGTTATCAGATCCTTTCTGATCTCCATCAATTATTGAATACCTTGGTGGGGTAGGAACAGAACTTTTAAAAATAAACTTTTAATGTGTTTCTTCTTTTGCTCCTCTTCTGATTAGAAAAATTAAGAGGATTTTGAGATATGTGGTGAGCCAATCAGTATTGTAGCATTACTCTTAAAAGTAAGGCTTGATGAATAAATAAAGTTTATTGTATTTGTAGGTAATTTAAAGGTAAAGATGAATGTTCATATAATACACATAATAAAAATGAACCCAGTGGAATTTTATTTTTTTAATTTTTATTTTTGAACTTTGTTATTTTTTAAATTATTATTATTGCTCTATTTTCTTATTAATTTTATTTCATTATCTTTTTGGCTTCATTTTTGGAGAGGTTTTGGATCACAGAAGGGTCACAAAGGTGCCATGGGAGGATCACTGGTGTGGGGTATCAGTGATGAGGGGATGTGTGTGGAGGGGTGGACCTGAGCCATGCCTCTAAGGTGTATGAATATGTTCAAGTATTCATTGCCTCGTTGATTGGAGACTCACACAAAAACTGAAAGAATATTGAAATCCCATTCTGGGGAGTCCCACAACATTCTCTAATAGAATGGCAAGAATCCCCCTAGTTATTGGGCATTGCCTAGTGAAGGACGACAGACCATTATGCCAGGGCCTTGATATTGATGATTGTCCTTAAGAAATTTTCTTGTGAAATTTAAACTTAGCCAAGTATTATATTGCCTAAAAGTTACCACCTAAAAGCCTCCTTGTTGCTCAAATGTGGCCTCTCTCTAAGCATATAAATGCGCTACATTCCCCCCAGTGTGGGACATCACTCCCAGGGATGGACCTCCCTTGCACCAAGGGATTATCATCAAGATTAAACTACAAATGCATTTGGAAAAAGACCTTGACTAAAAGAGGGAGATATTATATACAAATGAGTTTTTATTGTTAAGAGATTTCAAAGTGAGTCGAGAGGTCATTCCAGAGGTTACACTTACGTGTGCCTCAACAGGATCTCATTATCTACCACAGTAAACAGAGACTTAAACAGTGGGGTTTCTGAGGGCTCCAGAAACATCTAGATACTACATGCTGGGCAGATAAGCTCAGGAATTCAGCACTCTGTCAGTAGACCTTACTTTGGAATTCATGTTTCCAGGGTAACAGAATTAGACTCATTTATAGTTTCTTACACGTGGCTCTTCTGCCCATTTTATTTGAACCTATATTCAGCACTACACTTGTTAAATATATGTCCCAGAGGCTTAAGCCTTTGACAAGTTGTGCTGGTTGATCCTTGAACTCAGCAGAGTTGCAACACTTACTCTCCACTTCATTGGACTCATCTAAGACAAGTATAAAGGAGATGATGATGGACAATGCCCATCCCAAGGAACAGAGAATGTCTGTACCTGCAAGCAAAATAGTTCCATCCATCTGCTCCATGAGATCTAAGCCACCTCTCAATTAAAAACAGAGTGAGCATCACCATCCCCAAATCCTCAAGACTGGGGAATGAGCAATGGACTAAAGTAGACTTATTATTATTCTATTATAAACATTATTCTAGCAATGGAAGAAATTTTATTATTGATATAAACACAGTAGCCACCAAAGGATTTGAGGGGACAGAGGCAGATGAATAGGTGTAACATGGGGGCAATTTCAGGATGTTGGAATTGTCCTGAATGACATTGCAATGACAGATACAGGCCATTATACGTTTTGTCCTATGCTATAAAATTGTGAGGGCAGAGTGTAAACTATAAGGTAAGCTATAGTCCACAGTTAGCAGCAATGCTTCAATATGTGTTCATCAATTGTAAGAAATGCACAACACTAATGAAAGGCGTTGTTAATGTGGAAAAGTGTGGCAGAGACAGGGGGTGGGGCATATCAGGATCCCCTATATTTTTTATGTAATATTTATGTAATATAAAGCTTCTTTAAAAATAAATTAAAATAATTTTTAATTAAAAAAATGAATCAGAGGAAAGGAAAATTGGAGCTTAGGTTACATTTTTTAAGTTTTATTTTTTAAAAAGTTTTAGATTACAGAATAGTTACATTGACATTACAAGAGACTCCCATATACCCCCACCACCTCCTAACCCCTCACATTTTCCCTATTAATGACATCTTATATTAGGGTGATACATTTGTTAAAATTGATGAACAAATATTGAAGTATTGCCACTAATCATGGTCTAGTTTCCATCATGGTTTATACTTTGCACTATACAATTTTATAAGTTTTGACAAAATGTTTAATATCCTGTATCTGTCATTGAAATGTCATGCAGAACAATTCCAATGCCTTAAAAATGCCCTGTGTTTCACCTAATATTCCCTCCCCATCCCCATAGAACCTCTGGTAACAACTATCTTTTTATCAATGTTACAAGTTCTTCTGTTACTACAATAATATTGTCTACTTTGATCCATGGTCGCATTCCCCCCTTAAGTTTTTTCAGTCTCAATCTTGAGAATTTTAGGATGGTGATGCCTGCTCTCCTTCAGATTGAGAGGGGGAAGATGAAAAGAACTTTTGCTTGCAGTTATAGATACTCTTTGATTTTGGAGATGGGGGTTGCCCATCAATCGTCATTTTGTTAGTTGTCCTGGGTCTGTCCGATGAACTGGAGAGTAGGTGTTATCTGGAACTCTGCTGAGATTCAGGGCTCAACCAACATGTGAACAGACCAAAGATCTAAGTCTGTGGGACATACATTTAATATAATTTTAACAATTATAAGTTCAAATAAAAGGGGTAGAAATCATATGCAAGTGGATTAGAAATAAGTCTAACTGTTACAGTGGGAAAATAGGTTATCATATATTGCAAGGTAAGCCTCACCAAGAAGGTGCAGATTTCATGGGGTTGTGTGCCTTGCCTATAGTGTCCAGATGTCTCTAGAGCTATAGGGGCACCCCTGTTTGAGGCTTTTTTACTGTGGCAGCTAGTGAGATCCTACTGAGACGTGATAAGTGTAACTTCTGGAATGACATTCCAAATCACTTTGAAATCTCTTAGCCATAAAAACTCTTTTGAATTTAATGATTCCCCCTTTTGGTAAGGGTCTTTTACCAAATACAGCACTGGTTGGCACTTCGTAATAATTCCTCGGTACCAAGAAAGCTCATCTCTAGGAGTCATGTCTCATGTTGGAGGGAAGGTGGTGAGTTCTTTTGCTGAGTTTGGCTTAGAGAGAGGCCACATTTGAGGAAGAAGGAGGTTCAAGAATCACAACATACTCCCATTCGAATAAATCTGAATTGACGAACTCTGAGACACATTCTAATCAGAATGTCAAATACCAAAGACAAAGAGAGAATTCTGAGAACAACAAGAGAAAACCAATGAATAACATACATGGGATACTCATAAGATTAAATGTCAATTTCTCATCAGAAACCATGGAGGCAAGAAGACAGTGGTATGATATATTTAAGATACAGCAAGAGAAAAACTGAGAGCCAAAAATCTTATATCCAGCAAAATTGTCTTTCAAAAATGAAGGTGAGTTTAGAATAGTCACAGAATATGAGAAAGTTTTGTTGTTGTTTTTAAGGGGAGAGGAGAGTGTGAACGCAGTCCCCCACTACCACAAATTATGCAGTCGAGTTTGCCGCATTTGGGGAAATCACAGGGGTCAGCACATCTGGAGTGCAATGGATAAGCCTCGCCTTGGGAAAACCACATTCGTGGTCATGGTATCTCCTCTGCCAGGTAAGTATATGAGAAAGTTTTTAACCAAGAGACTGGCTTTGCAGGAAATACTAAAGTGAGTGATACAGCCTGAAAAGAAGAGACAAGAGAGAGAGGCTTGGAAGAGAATCTAGAAATGAAGATTATATGAATAAAAGTAACTGCAAGTGTAAAAAGAGTGGTGAAATTAAAATATGACAGACAACCCAAAGGACAAAATCAGTGAAATAAGAACTGCCTTTACAGTAATAACATTGAAAGTTAATGGATTATCTTCTCAATCAAAAGACACAGACTGGCAGAATGGATAACAAAATCTGAGCCATCTATATGTTGTCTACAGGAGACTCACCCAAGGATACCAACTGACTAAAAGTGAAAGGCTGGAAAAAGATATTACATGCATGCAGTAATCAAAGAAAAGCTGGAGTAGCTATACCTATATTGGATGAAATAACTTTAATAAGCAAAACCATTATTAGAAACAAAGTAGGACATTATATATTAATAAAAGGGGCAATTCAACAGGAAAAAATAACAATCATAAATATACATGCACCTAATCAGGATGCCCCAAATTATATGAGGCAAACACAGGCAAAACTGAAAGAGAAATTGATGTCTCTACAATAATAGTTGGAGACTTCAATACACCACTCTCAGCATTGAATAGAACATCTAGGCAGGGGATCACTAAAAAAAACAGAAAGATTGAATAATATGATAAATGGACTAAACATAATAGACATATAATGAACATTGCACACCAAATCAGCAGGACTACATTCTTCTCAAGTGTTCACAGATGTTTCTCCAGGATACCCCATATGTTGGGTCACAAAGCAGGTATCAATAAATTAAAAATGTTCAAAATTATACGAAGCACCCTCTCTGATCATAACAGAATAAAGTTGGGTATTAGTAAGGGGAAAAATGCAGAAAAAGGCAAAATTCACAAATATATGGTGATTCAGAAAGATGCTCTTAATTTATCAGTGTGGCAAAAAAAAAAAAAAAGAAATTGTGAGAGAAATCAATAAATAACTTGAGATGAATGAAAACAAGAACACAACATATCAGAACCTATGGGATGCAATGAAGAAGTTCTGAGAGCGAAATTTATAGCCCTCAATACTTACATTAAAAAAGAGAAGAGAGCTAAAATAAACTACCAAATTGCACAGCTGTAAGAAATAGAAAAAGAACAGCAAATTATTCCCAAGGCAACTAGAAGGAATGAAATAACAAAAATCAGAGCAGAAATAGATGAAATTGAGAACATTAAAACAATAGAGAGAATTAACAAAACCAAAAGTTGGTTCTTTGAGAAAATTAAAAAAAATCAACAAACCCTTAGCTAGACTGACAAAGAAAATAAGAGAGAAGATACAAATAAATAAAATAAAAATTGAAAATTGGGACATTACTACTGATACCACAGAAATTTAAGTGATCATAAGAGGATACTATGAACAACTGTATACCAACAACCTAGACAATGTAAATGAAATGGAAAAATTCATAGGAACATATGAATAATCTACACTGACCCTTGAAAAAAATAGAGGCCCTCAGCAAACCAATCACAATTAAAGAGATTGAAACAGTCATCAAACAACTCCCTAAAATGAAAAGCCCAGAACCAGATGGTTCCACAGGTGATTTCTATCAAACATTCAAAGAAGATTTAATACCAATCTTACTCAAGCTCTTCCAAAAAATTGAACAAGAAGTAAAACTACCAAACTCATTCTACAGAGCCAGTATCACCCTAATACCAAAGTCAGATAAAGATATTATGAAAAAAGAAAATTACAGATCCATTTCCCTAATGAACATAGATGCAAAAATCCTCAACAAAATACTTGCTAATTAAATCCATCAAACATAAAAGAATTATTCATCATGATCTAGTGGGCTCTATACCAGGCATGCAAGGGTGGGTCAACAAAAGAAAATCAACCATTGTAATATACCACATTAATAAATCAAAGAAGAAAAATCACAAGAACCTAATGATTGATGCAGAAAAAGTAATTGAAAAAATTCTACATCCTCTTGATGAAAATAGTACAAAAGTTAGGAATTGAAGGAAAATTTCTCAACAAGATAAAGGCCATATATGAAAAAAACACAACTAACATTGTACTCAATAGTGAAAGACTGAAAGCTTTTCCATTGAGATCAGGAAAAAGAAAAAGATTCCCACTGTGAAAACTATTGTTCAATACAGTGCTAGAGGTTCTTGCTGAAGCAACCAGGCTAGACAAAGAAATATAAAAGGCCTCCAAATTGGAAAGGAAGAAGTAAAGTTTTCATTATTCACAGATAACATGGTCATATACTTAAAAAGTCCCAAGAAATCTGCAACAAAGCTCCTAGAGCTAATAAGCGATTTCAGTAGAGTGTCAAGATACAAGATCAATACACAAAACTCAATGGTGTTTCTACACACCAGTAATGCACAATCTGAGGAGGAAGTCAGGAAAAAAATCCATTTATAATAGCAAGTAAACGAATCAAATATTTAGGAATAAACAACCACGGATGTAAAGCAATTGTATTAGGAAAACTGCAATGCATTGTTAAAAGAAATTTAGAAAGACCTAAATAATTGAAAGAATAAACATCATTAAGATGTCAGTTCTACCTATTTGATATACAGATTCAATGGAATCTGATAAAAATTCCATAAGCATTTTTAAAGACATGAAAAACACAATCACCAAAATTGTTTGGAAGGGTAAGGGGCACCGAATAACCATAAACATCTTAAAAAGGAAAAGCAAAGTTGGAGGACTCTCAATTTAAATCATATTACCTAGTTCCAGTGGTAAAAACAGCATATTCCTGGCATAAAGACAGATAGATAGACCGATGGAACCAAATTGATGGTTCAGAAACAGACCCCACATCTGTCAAGTGATTTTTGAAAATCCTGTCAAACCCACCCATCTGGGGCAGTCTATGCAACAAATGGTGCCGGGAGAATTGGAATTCCATATCCAAAATAAAGAGTTCCCCTCTCTCAAACATATACAAAAATTTATACAAAATGGATCAAAGACCTAAATATATAAAAGCTAGAACCGTAAAGCTTTTAGAAGAAATTGAAAGAAAACCTCTTCAGGACCTGATGGTAGGTGGTGATTCTTAAACCTTACACCAAAATCAAAAGCAATGAAAGAAAACATGGATAAATGAGACCACCTCAAACTTAAACATTTTTGTGATTCAAAGGACTTCATCAAAAAGGTGAAAAGGCAGCTCACTCATTGGGAGAAAATATTTGAAAACCATATATCTGAGGATTTTATTTCCATTCTATAAAAAGAAATCATACAACTCAACAATAAAAGAGCAAGGACTCCAATTAAAAATTGGGTCAAAGAATTAAATAAACATTTCTCCAAAGAGGAAATACAAACGACCAAAAGGCACATAAAATGTTCAGTATCACTAGCTATTAGGGAAGTATAATTCAAAATAACAATGAAATATCATTTCACACCACATAGAATGACCATATTTTTTTTAAAAAAAGAAAATTATCAGTAATGAAGAGGATGTGGAGAAATAACAACACACCTTCACTGTTGGTGGAATTGTAAAATGGTGCAGCCTTTGTGGAAGAAGTTTTGGCAGTTCCTCAGGAAGCTATATATAGAATTGCCATCTGATGCCACAATTCCTCTACTAGGAATATATCTAGAAGAACTGAAAACTGTGATGTGAACAGACATTTGCACACTGATATACATAGTGGCATTATTCACAATTGACAAAAGATGTAAATAAACCAAGTGTCTATCAACTAATGAATGGATAACAAAATGTAGTATATACATACAAAGGAATATAATGCTGCAGTAAGAAGAAATTAATATGGGACACATGGATGAATGCTGTGTGAGAGAAGCCAGACACAAGAGGACAAATAATGCATGGTCTCACTAATATGAACTAAATAATAATAATAAACAAATGGAGTTAAAATCTAGAGTATAGGTTATTAGGAGATAAGAGAAAGGGTGTGAAGGAGTACTGATGCTTAATGTAAGTAAGAAGTTTAATTCACTTGACTGTAAAAGTGTAAAAATGGATACAATTGATAGTAACACATTATAATGAGTAGCAGCTGGTTTATAAATGGGTTTGTCCCTGAAAAGTGTTGTCTATGGATGTAAATGTCACTTGAAAGAAAGCTAGGCACTGAATAACAGTGAACACAGAGGAGGATAAGAATTGTAGGTAATAGTAGAAATGAAAAAATGTCCTTCTGTGAACTAAAACGTATGTACATCACTATTTCAGGGTAATGGTAATGTGGAGAAGCATGGGATAAATTCAATTAATGTAACCCGTGGACTATAGTTAACAGCAATACTGTAATATTTTTGCATCAATGCCAAAGATGTACTGTGTTAATAGGGAGGTCTGAAAAAATATGCAAATGTATGCTATAGACCATAGTTAGTGGTAATAGTCTGACGATATTATCACAAAATCTGTAACAAATATTCCATAATGATGTGGTGTGGAAAGAGTGTTGTATGGAAATTTTACACATGGGCATGATTGTTTTTTAAGTTCACAACTTCCGTAATAAAGAAAAAATATTAAAAATGCATTACAGGCATATAATATCAGATTTGAATTGATGGAGGACAGAATTGGTGAAATTGAGGACCAAACATCTAAACTTGAATTGACAGGAAAACAGATAAAGAATGAAAAAAATGCAGCAGTGTTTCAGGGAATTGAATGACAATGCAAAAGTCACAATCTTACGCATTATCAGTGTCCCAGAATGTGAAGAGAATGGAAAAAGAGCAGAAAGAATCTTTGAGGAAATAATGACTGAAAAAGTCCCAACTTTTATTAATGACATAAATATCAATATCCAAGAAGGACAATGCACTCCAAAACAGATTAAATCGGAATAGATCTACTCCAAGGCACTTACTGACAAACATCAGAGGTAGAGGTTTCTGAAAGCAGCAAAAGAAAAGCAATGCATTACAAACAAGGGAACCTCAATAAGACTAAGTGCCAGTCTCTCATCAGAAACCATGGAGACAAGAAGAAAAGTAATATGCTATATTCAAGTGGCTGACAGAAAAACACTGTCAGTCAAAAATACTTTGCCAGGCAAAACTATCCTGCAAGAATGAGAGTGAGTTTAAAGTCTTCACAGAAAAACAAAATTGAAAGAGTATGTTACCAAAAGACCAGATTTACAAGAGATACTTTAGAGACAATAGTAAAATATGAAAACAGAAAGAAAAAGGATAAAATGGACAAAGAAAGTAATACTTTTACAGTAATAACACAGAATATTACTGGATTGAATTCCCAAACAAAATATATAGACTACATGAAGGGGATAAAAAATATGACCCATCTATATGCTGCCTATAAAAGACTCACCTCAGATATAAGCACATAACTAGGTTGGAAGCAAAACATTGGAAAAAGTTATTCCATGAAAATATTAATCCAAAAAGATCTGGAGTAGTGATACTAATATTGTAAAAAAATAGATTTTAAATGCAAAACTGTTATAAGAGCTGAAGAAGATCATTCCATATTAACGAAAGTGACAATTCACTAAGAAGAAATAACTATAGTAAATTATTATCCACCTAACATGGGTGCCCCAAGGTACATGAGATACTGGCAAAACTGAAGGGAGAAATATACATCTCTACAATAATAGTTGAAGACTTCAACACAACACTCTCAGCATTGGCTAAAAAATCTGGATAAAGGATACATAAGGAAACAGAGAGCTTGAATAATATGATAAATGAATTAAACCTAACACACAATTATAGAGCAATATACCACAAAACAGCAGGTTATATATTCTTTAAGAGTGCACATGGATCCTTCTCCAGGATAGACCATATGTTGGGTCACAAGACAAGTCTCAATAAATGTAAAAAGATCGAAATTATACAAAATGCTTTCTCTGATCATAGTGCAATGAAGCTCGAAATCAATAATGGAGAGAGAAAGAAAAATTCATAAATATATGGAGATTAAACAACACACTCAAATAATTAGTGGGTCAAAGAAGAAGTGGCAAGAGAAATAAGTAAACATCTTGAGACAAAGGAAAAGGAAGCATAAGGTATCAAAATCCAGGGGATACAGCAAAGGCAATGCTGGGAGGGAAAGTTATAGCCATCAATGCTTACATTAAAAAAGAAGAAACAGCTAAAATCAAAGACCTAATGCCTGGAGGAACTAGAAAAAGGACAACAAACTAATCCCAAACCAAATCAAAGGGAAAATTTATAATTTCCTTTAGAAATAAAGGAAATTGAAAACAAAAAACCCACGATAGAATCAACAAAACCAAAAGTTGTTTCTTTAGGAAGATCAATAAATTTGACAACCCTTAGCTAGACTGACAAAGAAAAAAATAGAGACGATGAGAATATATAAGATCAGAAATGAGAGAGGGGCCATTACCACTGACCCAGAAATAATAAGAGAGATATTAGGAAGATACTATGAACAACTGTATGCCAATAAACTAGACAATTTAAATGAAATGGACAAACTCCTAGATACACACAAATTTCACTGAACCTAAAAGAAATAGAAGACCTCAACAAACCAGTAACAAGTGAACAGATTGAAACAGTCATCAAAAACCTCTGAAAGATGAAAAGCCTAACACCAGATGACTTCACAGGTGAATTCTACCAATCATTCAAAGATGATCTATTACTAATCTTGCTTAAGTTCTTCCAAAAAATTAAACAGGAAAGATTGCTACCAAACTCATTCTATGAAGTCAATATCACCCTAATACCAAAACCAGATAAAGACACTATGCAAAAAGATGGTCCAACTCAACCCCCCCATCCTACTCCCCCTCACAGACCAGCACTGCCGAACCCAATCACTCACAGTACCACTCTCACACCCATATGCTGCCCAAGCATACACTTCCACCTTATCATAGATTTTGCCCATATGGGCATCAGTTCACCACCATCTATTCCCTTTCTCTCTCGTTATAACCTATCTTCCAGACTAGCATTGTGAGTCTGCTCAATTTATCTAAGTCATATCAGTTAGGTTATGTAATATTTGTCCCTCAGTGCCTTGCTTATTTCAATCAACAAATGCCTTCAAGAATCATTCATGTTATCCCATGTATAATACTGCATTCCTTCTTACACCTGAGTAATATTCCATTATATGTATATACCACAGTTTCTTTATCCATCCATCTATTGATGGACATTTGAGTTACTTCAGACTTTTGGCAATAGTGAGTAATGCTGCTACGAACATTGGTGTGCATATATCTGTTCATGTTCCTGTTTTAAATTCTTCTGGGTATATACCCAGCAGTGGGATTGCTGGGTCATATGGCAATTCTATAGTTAGCTTCCTGAGGAACCGCCAAACTGTCCTCCACAATGACTGCGCTATTCTATATTCCCACCAGCTGTGATAAGTGCCCCTTTTCCTCCACATCTTCCGCAACACTTGTAGTCTTGGGCAAGGCCCATCCCCAGGAACACAGGGTGTTTGCAACTGTAAGCAAGATAATTCCATCTATCTGCCCCATGGGATCTAAGCCACCTCTCAGTTATAAACAGAGTGGGCATCACCATCTCCAAATCTCCAAGATTAGGGAATGAACAATGGACTAAAGAAGATTTATTTTTATTATTCTATTATAGACTTATTATTATTCTAGCAATGGAAGAATTTTATCATTGATACAAAGGCAGTGGTCACCAGAGGTTCTGAGGGGAGGGAGAGGGAAGAGTAGGTGTAATATGGAGGCATTTTCAGGACATTGGAATTGTCCTGCATGGCATTGCAATGATGGATGCAAGCCATTATATATTTTGCCATAACCTACAAAATTGCGTGGGACAGAGTGTAGACTATAATGTAAGCTATTGTCCATGGTTAGCAGTAATGATTCAATATGTGTTCATCAATTGTAGTAAATGTACCACATTGATGAAGGATGTTGTTAATGTGGGAAGGTGTGGGAAGGGCAGGGAGTGGGACATATGGGAATTCTTTATATTTTTTATATAACATTTATGTAATCTAAAGCTTCTTTAAAAAATAAAAAAGATACTATGAAAAAAATTTTTTCAACCAATTTCCCTAATGAACATGATGCAAAATTTCTCAACAAAATACTTGCAAACTGAATCCAAAAGCACATTAAGAGAATTGTACACCACAATCAAGTGGGTTTGTTCCCAGTTACTCAAAGGTGGTTCAACACAAGAAAATCAATTAGTGTAATAAATAACATCAACAAATTTAAGAAGAAAAACCACATGATCCTCTCAACTGATGCAGAAAAGGCATTTGACAAAATACAACATCCTTTCTTGATAAAAGCTCTTCTAAAGATAGGAATAGAAGGAAGTTTTTTCAACATGGTAAAGTGCATATGTGAAAAAACCACAGTTAACATTGTACTCAATGGTGAAAGACTAAAAGTTTTCCCCCTGAGATCTGGAACAAGACAAGGATGCCCATTGTCACCAGAGTTATTCAACCTTGTGCTAGAAGTTCTAGCTAGAGCAATTAGGGAGAAAAAGAAATAAAATATACCCTAATAGGAAAGGAATAAGTAAAACTTTCAGTGTTTGCTGATGGTATTATCTTATATGAAGAAAATGCTGAAAAATCCACAACAAAGCTGCTAGAACTAACAGACAAGTTCAGCAAAAATGGTGGGACCATTTTGTAACACTGCTCATTTATAAATGTGATTGTGGCTGAAATTGGTAGTCTATGGAAATAAATGTCATTTGGAAGGAAACTGGAGAATAATGTAAGGTATGTATAATATAGTGATTTCAGTGGTTGATGAAGACTGTGGTTCATAGTATAAATATAAGAATGTTCTTTAGCAAAGTATTAAAAATATGGTGTTACATGGGGAAATTACAACTAATGTAATTTATGAATGATAGTTAGCAGTAATATTGTAATAATTTCACAGCAATGGCAAAGAAGATATTTTAGCAATTCTATGGGACAACAGTAGAGGGTCTAAGAGGTATCTTCCCTTTTAGAGTAATGAAAACATTCTAAAATTGACTAAGGTGATAACAGCACTACTCTGTGTTAAAAATGAGAGCCACTTAGTGTAAATGTTAAGTGGATTGCACAAAACATGGGACTATATAACACACAGAATCCAGTGGTGGAAGACGGACTGTGGTTAAGAGTTCAAATATAAGAACATTCTCTAATGAACTATAACAAATACATAATGTTAATAATTAGGTGGGGGGAAAATACTCCAAATGTGAGATATGGGCTATGGTTAATAGTAATATTTTCACGATGCTATTTCATATTTTGTAACAAATGTTTCACAGCAATGCAAGGTGGTGGTGGTAGGGTGATTTATGGGAGCACTTTATGATGATATGCATGTTTGTTTTGTAAGTTCACAACTTTTACACTTATTGTTTATGTATGTTCATCTATGAATGATATACATCAACACAATTTTATTTTAAAAAAAACTACTAGCCCTAATAATTGATTTCAGTCACAATATACAAGATCAATACACACACATGAAAATCAATTTCTATATGCTAGCAATAAATATGCAGACATGGAATTTTAAAATACCATTTATAATCGCTCTCCAAAAATGAAATATTAAATATGCACTTAACAAAACCTTACAGATTGTGTGTTGAAAATTGAAAAATTCTGATTAAAGCAATAAAAAATATACTTGAAATAATGAAACTTTATATAGTCGTAGATTAGAAAGACTAAACATAGAAGAGAAAACAATTCTTTCCAAACTGATCTACAGTTTTAATGTATTTAATGCATTTCCTATAAAAATCCAGGTAAGGAATTTTATATACATAGACAAACATTCTGAAATTTACATGGAAAGGCACAGGTTCTAGAATTGCTAAGACATTCTTGACAATGAAGAATAAAGTGGAAGGAATTACTCTAGCAGATATTAAGATGTACTAAAAACCTACAACAAACAAAAGGAGTATAATATGGTTGGAGGAATAGGTAAATAGGGCAATGGAACAGAATAGAAGACCCAGAAGTAAGTTCCACAGATATATTCAACTGATTTTTGACAGAAATGCAAAACCATTTCAATGGAGGCAGGATCGTTTTTTCAGCAAATTATACTGGAGCAATTAGACATCCATAAGCATAAAAATGAAACTTACCCTGTACTTCCTATCTTATACAAAATTAACTTGAAGTGGATCATGAGTTTAAAAGTAAAATGTAAACCTCTACAACTTTTAGGAAAAAAAAAAAATAGGTGAAAATCTTGGGATATAGGCTTAGGCATAAAAGTTCAGCACTTGACACCAAAAGCATGGCATTAAAGTTTTAAAATTAAACCAAATTAAAATTACAAGTTTTTTTCTGTGAAAGACCATGGGAATAAAATGAAAAGAGAAGGTACAGACTGGGTAAAAATATTTGCAACCACATATACAGCAAAGACAAGTTTTAGAACATATAAAGAACACTCAAAATTCAGCAAACAAGCAACAACAACAACAAAAAACCTCACTCAAATTAGAAAATGTGCAAAAGACAGGAACAGGTATTTCATCAAAGAGGGTATAAAGGTAATAAGAAAAGATATTTGTTTGCAAATTCACTTGCCACTAGGGAAATTCAACTTAAAACCGTGATGAGATAGCTCTAGACTCCTAGAAGAATGCATCTCCACAACAGAAAAAGTAGTTACAACACCAAATTTTGGCAGGTAATCACAGAAACTTTACCACTCAAACATTGCTGGTAGGAATGTAGTATGGTACAACCATTCTGGAAAAGAGTTTGGCAATTTCTTTTAAAAATTAATATATAATTACCATGAAACCCAGCAATTGTACTTTTGGACAATGGTCAGCAGATAAATTAAAACTTATGTTTAAACAAAGCCTACAAATGAATGTTTAAAACAGCTTTATTTAAGTAACAGCCAAAAACTCAGAAAAACCATATGTCCCCCAATAGATGCAAAGCTAAACATACTGTGTTACATCCATACCATTGGATGCTAATCAGAATAAAAAGGAACAGATTATTGATACACTCAAAAATTTGGATGAATCTTCAGGAAATTTTGCTGAGTGAAAAAGAAGCCAATTCTCAAAATATATACTGTATGATTCGATTTATATTATGTTTTTGAAATGAGAAAAGTTTGCAAATGATGAACAGATTAGTGGTTGGCATGTGTTAGATGTGTGAAGCCAATGAGGAGGGAGGTGGGTTGGGTACACGGGCAAAGAGGAAAACAGACTTTACCCCACTCTAATATCAATTGATCTTAGAGAGTGGCTCGTTAAGAACTAAATACATTTATTTCATTATTCAATTAATTGAGTTATATAGAAACTGTCAAAACTTTGGTAATGCAAATCAAAAACTATAACAATTATTTCTATATTTTATAAATACTTGATATGCAACTCCTCATGTACAAGGTGCACATTAATCCCACAATCTCACTTCAGAGGCAGCAAACTATAGCCCAGGAACTGGTTGTTTTTGTAAATAAATTTTATTGAAACACAGCCACACACATTTGTTTATGTATCATCCAAGGCTGCTTTCACACTACAATGGAAGAGTTAAATAATTGCAGCAGAGAACATATGAGGCCTGCAAGGCCTAAAATATTTAGCTGGTTCTTTAGAGAGAAAGATTGCTGTCTCCTGGTCTTGCTTGTCCTAAAATTCTTTGCAACAGTGAAATGCTCATGATTTATTCCTTCATATTCTCAAGGCTGCAAAAAAGATGTGTTAGAAGTACAGGGTTCGTGATGTATATCAAATTGTATGATATGATATTTGGACACTGAGTGGCCCCTGTTTCACAATCAAGTCAATGTTTGAAAAGAAGTCCAAACCAGTGCTATGAAAACTCCAAACCCCATGATGTAAATGGGTTGGTGTTTCATTCTATCTGAAAAAGAAGTTGATACATTCATAGCTTTGAAAAATCAATCTGTCGTCATGTCCAGATATGTGATCTTGTCACTGTGTTCTCTGCAAAATACGAATACACTGGAAAATGTTTGAAAATCATGTTTGAAAATTAAGAAAAGTAAATCTAGCGCAATTCAATTTATGCTATGGTTCATATATAGTCTGGATACTGAAGAAAAACTTTGAAAATATTTGCATTTCTTTAATCAGCTTTAATAACAGATATGGCTAAAGGTCTAGATAGAAATTATTGTATTCATGTTCACTAAAATGTTTATTTTATGTTTTCTAATTATATGAGTAATAAGTCAAATATATAGAGTTTTTAAAATAAAAAAACAGAAAGGAAAAATATAGTGCCTTTGTTTATTTTCAATTTTTTTCTATTCATTTTTAAAGGTTGTGAGATATTTAAGTTAATTTTTTGCATCCTTATTTTTCTGTACTTCATAATAAAACTAGCAATTTTTAACTTTTAAAATAAACTTTTCATAAAAAATCTTTCCAGACAATATAATAAAAATAAGATAAAAATACTTAATGTGTGTTCTATTATTAGATATTTAGTTATTACCAGCTTTTCATTATCCCTGTTATTACTGCTCACTGCATACTTGAAGAAGGCATTCAATAGTTTAAAAACCAATAATTCCTAGTTACAATTAGGGAACATGAACAAATTCTTTCCCTCCACAAATATGTCATTAAAATAACAATGAAGGTAAAACTTTTTTAAAATCACAATGCAAAGAACTAAAGAATGTCATTTTATAATTTGATAGATTCTGGAAAGAATTAAAATAAACCCACTAAACAATAGTGACATGAGTTAAAACCTTCATGGCTAGGATTTGGAGGACCTTAGGATCGCAGCAAGTTCAGACAAAAAGAGATTTAATCTATATCAGTTAAATTGCTGAAAATCTCCATCTGACATCAATCACAGCAAACACCATACTACAACTTGATTAACTCAAGCCATTCCTTCTTTCTTGCCCTTTTCTTACCAGGGCATAATATGAATGGGAAAGATCAATAAAGATATCTTTTTTTTTTTACTTTCATATAAAGCTCCTAATAAAAGAAGGCAAATAATCTGCTTCAGTAACCAAACTGGGGAAATGGTGACAATTCCACATGAGTCAAGTAAGATGATGTTACTTGAAAGACAAAGGAAAGTTTTATAGAACCATATATATCAAAATGCTTTCCAATTGAGTCAAACCAGGGATATAATCAACATCCAGCTTGATTAGGAGTGTGACAATGTGACCTGTGCAAAGATCTTCTTATCCTGAAAAAATTCTTCTGGCTTTGAAGGTATTAACCAACAGAATTAGATAAAAAAAAGAAATAAGAAGAATTCTAATTGGATGGGGGAGGGAAAATTGTTATTATAGAAAAAAATGGTATACTTTTTACTTGAACAGCTCAAGAAAAAGTATTTAAAATCCTTTACCTATGACAATAGAATTCAGTAAGTTGGTTAGTTGCAAAATTAGCAATGAAAAATTAATATGTCCATATACAGAAAAGCAAATGTCTAGGTAATAAAATGAATAAAAATAACAAAATAATATAAAATGATCAAGAAAATTATGAAAAGGTCCTATATATATGTATGCGTACGTGTACGTATACGTGTACGTGTACGTGTACGTGTACGTGTATGTGTATGTGTATACCCATCCTGTGGTTTTGTTTCCCTGGAGAACCTTGAATAATACACCATCCTTTATTTCTTTATTGATAAACTGAGCACTGCCATTATTGGTGTTCTAGCTCTCTTGAAGTTAAGAATGGTAAATTCCTTTACCTATCTTCATAGCTCTTTTTAGTTAAGGTCCTCTTGTTCAGACCCTCAAATTTTTATGGTCATTAAAATATCTTCTCTCATCTTCCTTCTGGGAGTTAAGCACTGCCACTTAGCCTTTATTATTTAATTTTGAGATCCCATTATCCATGCTGCTCTCAGGGAACTTATTTGTTTAACTGCAATTCCTGTCAGCCAGGGCCTACAGAAGATTGTCATCCCTGAGCTTTCCAACACTGCTAGTGGTCTTTTTTCTGGGCATTCCTTGTGAGACTTTATATTTTGTGATCTGTCTCATACATAATTCTTCAGACTCTTGACCTTATATGTTATATGAAATTTGCAGCATTTTCAGTGTGTAGTGCTGTTTCTTTCACTTAACACGCCCTACACTTCTTCTAGTGTAATTTACACTAAAACTTTTCAGGAGGCTAGGAAGTTGGGAAAGCTCCAGAGGAGGGGTGAATTGTGTTTAAGTGGCACAGGAGTACTAGTATTTAAAGGCAAGGGTAGGTCACATCTATATGCCCAACAGTTTCAGCAAAATTAGCTTATTCAAAATTTTCAAGTGCACAGACACAGATGTCCCCATTTCAAATCTCAGCACCCCAATTCTTTCCAAATAGGGCTCTCGGCATTTGATGGAGCTAAAAGTTCAACCATCTCTAAAATTCTATTATTATTATATTTAAGTTTTAGCCTTGATTCTCAATTTTTTTTTTGTCCTCTGCATGAAAATGAGAGATTTTATGTTTCCAGTACAATCCTTGATTTTCATACTTTGCCCTACATTGGTAATTAATTGTCCTAATCCTTTCATTATCTTTCATCAATGCATAATGAAATTCAGAGTCATTCAATTCCATTATCCTTGCCATTACTACTTCCTCCTCTGCTTTCAAATACTAGAGATTTTGCACCTGCTTTCACATTCAATTTCGTCAGTACACCATCTTATTTTACAACCAGTTTAAGATTTCTAACAGTTTCACTACTAATATATGCCAGAGTCTACACATACTCCAGAAATCAACATTGATTGTGTTCTCATTGTCAACTGCCAAATGGATGATCTAGTTCAAAAATTCCATTTGAAAGCCTGCTTCCTTGAATTATTCCTAGAACCAATTCTCTTAAGTCAGGTTCTCTGAGAAACAGATTCAAGACAAAGAATTACCTAAATGAAATTTACTTGGAGTACTCTCAGCACTAGCACATATGAGGGAATATGTGAAAAATGATGAAACTGCCACAGAGGACTTAGCCTATTCTACAGGAAACATGGACCAGAATTCATTGCTCAGAGTTGTCCTGGATTGAACTTTTACTTCACACTTCAACAATCATTGGCTACACCCTGTTCCTAAGGGGACCACATAACCTTAGTGGTGGTAGCTCCCTCCAGCTGAGAATAAATGCTATGGATGGACTCAGCTTGAACCATTAATAGCTACTACTCCTAGCACCTGGAACCTAGCTAGGTAAAGCACCATGGCCCTGAAGGATGAGGGCTCAGCAGTGGAACTGTCTATATAATATTCCCAATTAATGGAATAATATGGAGTCATTAAAAATAATAAGGCAAGAAGTTACAGCTTCATCTCCAACATGTAAAGAGTTTAAAAGTTGCCACTACATCCTTACAACAAGAAACAAAGCTGACAAAAATGAAGATCAATGACTTTTCTTAGACCCATCATAAAATTGAAGTTGCAGAGCAAGGAAATATATGCATGTATACTAAATCATGTATATTCACGGACCTATAAATATTTCTATGTGAAACCATCTGTATTTATATTAAGTTATACCCTGGTTATTACTAATATGTTCAACTCTAATCTATTATCATACAGATCATTATAGCCTTTTCGCATTGCTTATTTTGGCCTCCCACTCTAGCAGTGAGAAACCTAGATTCCACCATCCACCATCCATTTACTTAATTGTTCAATTGCAGTATACATATGTAGCAGTGCCAATATTATTGACCTATACTCTTGAGGGAAACAACTTTATTTACTAGAGCAGAGTTTTTATGCATAGATTCTTTTGCCTTTAATCTGACTGATTAACTCATTTAAAATTTTAATTAGTTTAGCACATTTTCTGTCACCCCTTTCACTGAAGTGGTTTCATACATTTGTGATTAAATTAGATTGTTTTGTCAAATTTGTCATTCCATCCAGGATCCCCCAACATCCTAAGTTATTTCATAACTTTGCCTAAATTAAGGCTCACTCTTTGTGCTCTAAAGTTGACTGGGTTTTTATAAATGCATATTGTTGTGTGTCCACAAATGTAGTATCATACAGAGGTAACTGGTATATGAACATACTGATGACTTAAGTCTTTGGAACTTAATAAGTATAGAAGAATTCTATATGTGACAAAACTGTCATTCAAAAATGAGGGAGAGATAAAGATATTCCCAGATAAATAAAAGCTGAGGGAGTTCTCACCACAAGACTCCACAAGAGTCACTAAAGGGAGTTCTGAAGGTTGAAGGGAAAGAACAAAAGACAGTAGATGAAAGATGCAAGAAATATCATCAGTGAGGGTAATGAATGGGTAAATATAAATGCCAATACCATTGGAGTTTTGGTTTGTAACTCCACATTTTACTTCCTTTCAGGATCTAAAAGGCAAATGCATAAAATGTAACAATAAATCAATGGGTTTGAACTCATGTATAAGCATGTAATTTTTGTGAACAACTACATAAAGGTGGGAGGATGGAGGATAGTCTGTGAATACTATTGAAAAGTGAAGTTGGTATCAAAGCAAATTGTTAAAGATTTAGGATGTTAAATTTAAGCTCCGTAGTAACTACAAAGAAATCAATGGAGAATATGCAAACTCATAGGGACAGAAATTAGAATATAGGTGACTAGGGGCAAGAGGGCAGGGGCAATAGAGAGTTAAAACAAAACGAGCATTGGACTTCCTTTTTGGGATGAAGGGAATGATCTAGTAATGGATGGTGGAGAGGATACTGCAACATTGTGAATGTGATTAATCTCACTGACTAGTATGCTTGGGAAAGGTTGGGATGGGAAGATTTATGTTCTATGTTTCCACATTAACAAAAAGAAAGAAATGAAAGAGATAATAGAAATTAAGTGTAATACATGATACTGGATGGGGTCTAGAATGGAGGAGAAAAGGTTCAATGGGACATTATTAATACATAAGAAAAAATTGGAATATAGAATAAAAATTTCATAGCAATATTACATTTCTTGAACTTAATAGCTATACTTAAAGTGATTTCATAAAGTATCTTTATGTATTAAAATCAAAATACAGGTTCTTGAGCATTGCCTGCTTCACTGGAGGGAGAGGCCCAAGAATCTGTATTTATAAACCCCACAATAGATTCTGACATAGGGTATGACAAGCCATTGGATGATTTTACTTAGGGGATATACACGTTCAGATGGAGCATGGATATCAGGGGAATCAGGCCATTGGTGACAGGAAACAGGGAGACCTGTTAGGAAAGTATATCACAGATAGGTCATAATAAACAAAGGCAGTGATAATAGAGACGAAAGGGAGATGACAATATTCAAGATATAGATAGAATGAGATTTTTGAGAATTGATTATGGAGTATTGCAGAAAAAGGGAACTTAGGCTTTCTCTCAGATTTCAAACTGTTCTTGATTATCATGGAGAGAGAACAGTTTAAATGAGGGACAGGCAAATAACAAATTATATTTTGGACATTTTGAGTTTTAGATACCTGTGAAATTACTTGATGGAATTATCATACAGACATTTGAATTTTATGTCTCAGAAGCTCAGAAAAGAAATATAGCTGTAGGTTTGCAAGTCATTAGTTTATATATAAGATCGAGTTTTAAATGAAAGAGTCATGAAAAAGAACGGATAATGGAATGGGAATGGAAAAGGAATGAGCCTAGACTACTTTCTATTTAAGGCAGATGTTCTTAACCTTTTTTGTTCCATGGACCCCTTTGCCAGTCAGGTGAAACGAATACTACTGTAATTTATTTATTGCATACATTCATAAGTGAAGGAAATGCTAGATTTCAGTTAGAGATCAGAGAAAACAAAAATAATAAGTTGATTTTTTTTCAATTCAAGTTCACCGACCCCATGGTGTCTTTCCACAGACCCTTTAGGGGTCCGTGGACCTCTGGTTAAGAAATCCTGATTTTAGGAATGGGTAGAGGAAGAAGATTCATGAAGGACTAACATCACTTTATTTGAAAGCCCTTAAAATTAATGGCTACTCCATATAAAGTAAAACAAGATCTAGTTTGCATTGTTAACAAGTTAAGTGTATATATTCATTTTAATGTTTTGACATATTATTTAATAAACCCAATGTTTATTGGAAAAATTCTCTTTACCCTTGGAAAAAATGTAATGTAACAATGTTGAGTCATTAATTGTAACAAATGTACCAGACTAATATATTATTAATAGAGGAAACTCTGTATGGGATATATGGGACCTCCCTGTAATATCTTTACAATTTTCCTGTAAATCTAAAATTATTTTAAATAATTATTATTTAAAAATAATATGTACTATTCTAAAAACTTCAAAACAGAAATAATGAAAAAAAAACCACAAAATTCAAAACACTGTGTATAGAGTGACATAATTTGTGTGCTAATATAATGCATATATTTTAAATTAATAGACCTTCTCTGGAGGGATACACAAAAGCTGAAAGAAATCACTATTAGTGAAACAGAGAAGAGAGGGGCTTATTTATTACTGTATATGCTATTGTACCATTTAGATTCAGAATCATGAGTATATATTAACTATTGCACAAAAGAAATTAAATTACACACAAAAAAGTAAAGTGAAAGAAGTCACATAATCTATGTGAAAATGTATAATTTAATATGGATGTACATTTCTCTGAAAAGTCTTAGAGCCATTTGTTCAGAAGCAGATTGTGAGATGAGGATGTACTAGGAAGTTTGCTCAGGTGAATAAGACCAAGAGTTAGAAATAAAGACAGGGAAGGGAAGATGGTAAGCAAGGAGTGCAATCCAGGCAACCAACTAGCCTCCACATATTCCTGCAGGGTAGCTCTGGAGGGTAAATTATGATTCAGAGTGTGTCCAAATTCTATGCAAGGGAACTGGCTTTCCTTAATGCCAACCAGTTAGTCATTGGCTAAGTCATGGCTCTTTCACTTCACCTCAGTGATGTAAACTCCCAGGCACTTCCGTCTCTCTGGAAAGCAAGTTCAGTAATACAGCAATAATTATCTGAAGACAATCCTACGTAAGGTAGGTTCCCATGAAAAAAGCAGACAGAAGTCACTAAAGCAGAGCACAATACTATCCTGTATGGGAATATATTTCCATTAAAATAGAGGCATAATCTGTACACCTTCTTGATTTAAGAATTGGTTATATAATGAAAAGTGTAAGTCAGGATGCCTGTTGATATAAAAGGTTGTATAAAAATTCCATAAGATATAGGAACAGTTAAAATGGAAATAGATACTGCATATAATCTAATCAATGAAGTACAGAGAAAACTCAAGGGTCTATTTCTCAATTTAGAAATAAAGCAAATAGATAAAACTAATCAGAGAGAAGATGATAGACATAAAGTAATATAATCTTATACTGGAGTAATAAGAATTTCTTATTTAACTCAAAAGACTCACAATCACACATATTCCATCAAGAAAAATAAAATCTGTATCCATCTACATAAAATTCTTAAATGCCTGTAATCAAAAGCAGTTAGAACTAAAAGGCAAAAATAAGTCAGAAGACTCTGCAACTTTTATGTTAGGAAAAGATAAATAAAATCCTAAATATATATAGGCTTTTATTAATAAGAACAAAGAAAAAATACTGCTTTGAAAAAATGAGCAACTGATATAAACAGTCTCTCTTCTCTCTTGTGTGTGTGTTTCTCATACACACATACCAAACAAAAGTTCCAGATAGAAATTTTTAAAAAATGCTTAATCATAGCATTATTCAAAGAAATACAACTAATTCAATAACTACCAGTTTCATCTGTCAATATGGAACTAAATCTTAATACCCGATTTTATGAGGCTTTAGTATTATTGGCTATCCATCTAAGGTATATAAACATTATACAAATTTTAGGATATAAATTTGTTAATACTCATCAAAAGCTTTGATAGGAATTATCAAAATATTGGGATGAAACAAAGGTTTTAAAAATAAACAGTGATTGGTTTAATATGGAGAATTAAAAAAAATTGAGTTTCACCTCATGCATAAGTCAAATTAATTTAATTTCAGATGGAGTCAGTTTTGTGGAGTTTCTTTTAGATTAATTTAATTTATTTATTTCTACCCCACTCCTTGTTGTTTGTATTTGCTGTCTCCTCTTTGTTCATTGTGTACTCTCTGTGACTGCTCATTTTGTTTTTAGGAGGCACCCGGAACTGAACCCGGGACCTCTCATGTGGTAAGGAAAAGCCCAATGGCTTGAACCATCTCTGCTCCCTGCTTTTTGTGTCTCTCACTGTGTTTCCTCGTTGTGTCTCTTTGTTGTGTCATCTCGTTCTGTCATCTTGCTGTGTCAGCTTCACACGCCAGCCCGTCGTGTCAGCTTACTGTCTTTCTCATCTTCTTCAGGAGGCATCAGGAACCAAACTCAGGACCTCCCATATAGTATGTGGGTTTCCAACTGCTTGAGCCACATCTGCTTCCCTGGAATCAGTTTTTATAGGTTTTTTTTTTTTAATAGCAATATCTGGAAAATGCTATGAAAGCTAAAAGTAAGAAGGGCATTATAATCTGAAAACAAAATTCAAGAAATAAAAAATATAAAAAGGTCAATTTGATCACATTTTTACATGTGTGTAAATACAGATATCATCAATTCAATAAAATTGGTACACCAAGTGAATTAACAAATGAAGGCTTTATACAAGAGTGGAATAGAGAATGGGCCTGACCATGGATTTCAAATCACAGCTGTGCAACTTTGGAGGAGTCCTTTAACCAGGAAAACATTGCTCATATCCTTTCTTGACACATTGGATGCACTTTAGTTGCAATTTAACATGTGAGTCTTTTAAGTGATAAAGTGGTTCCCTGACACAAAAAAGGGATCCATTTTTGCCATGAAATATCTCCATTTCATAATCTGATAGTTTCACTTAATTTTAAAAAATGTTTGACTTTTTAAATTTTAAAATATACTAATTTAGAACAACTGTGCCATGCATTTTTTGAATACTTATTTATCTGTAGAATTTCCCTAACAATTTTCAATCTCCTCTGTATTTCTCTAATTATTGGCTGTCAATGAAGACAACTTTGGTGTAATTTACTTAATGAAATCTTCCCTGTCTATGATTGTTCACACAATGAATTGAGCCACTAGTCATCAGACATTATTTGTTATTAACTGTATTTTTTCATGTGTTAGTGATTTTTCTCCTTAACTTTAGGTTAAAATACATGAAGACAGGTACCTAATGCAATTTTCTACCATTTCGCATTTTTTCCAAGTGACTTGCATAGTAAACATTTAATAAAATTATAATTGGCTAATTATGAGGAAGGCACTGTGAAATCTGAACGTGATGAATATGGCAGTAGTGATAGGAACCTTAGACGTTATAGTCATAAATATTTTTCATGTATTAAATCTTCTATAATGTCAAAAGTATCTTTCTAAACCATACATTGGTCATGTTATTATTTTAAACAAGCATGTTCTGACCACCAATGCAAAAGATGTCTTCAAAAATATTCCTTCAAATATGAATGAAAAAATCTCATATTAATTCAGAAAATATTGATGCATATTAACATGATAATTCATAAAAACTGCATAATAGAGTGTGTATCATATAGTAAATATTCAATAAATATGACTTAAGTATCATTATTAATTTTTTCTATATATTTGTATAGTCTCAGAAATAGAAAGTTTGAAACTTTTTAATCAAACATGAAACTAATTTTTCTTAGCCTAAGTTAAATATGAATGGTTTTCTACTTGAACAAATTGATGCAAATTTTCTTAAAGAAAAACATTTAAACATTTGGGTACAAAATATACATCCACATGTTAAATAGCATGCATTTCAGTACTTTTATACAACAATTTTTTAAGGACATAAGTTTATAATATGATTTTAAAGTGTCTCTCCATTTAAGTGATTGCATGTGAAATATCATTGCATGAAATAGAATATTCAAATTTAAAAGTCAACTTTAAAAATCCCAATGTAACCTCACTACTTTAAAAGTGATATAGTGAAGCAGCTTATGCTTTCTCATTTCCAAGCTTTGAATTTGCAGAATACTGTGTATTGCCAGCATCCTGCTCTAAGAAGTATAAAATATTAGAATTATCTGATGATCTCACATCTTACTTTTCAACCATAATTGTTACTTCTTTTTCATTTATTTTAGTTCATAGTTCTACTTCTTTTTTTGCTTATTTCTTTCTGCTATGTATGACCTGGAATTTTATATTAGTACAAATTTCCCAGAGAAATGTATTTTTTAACACTTACTCTTTCAAGTATTTCATCTATTGTGGATAATTTTTATGGATTTCTTCAGAGAACATCAAAGGCAACAATTACTTTATTTTTATATTTATTCATTAGATTACTTTAAACTATATAATTCCATCATTTTTCTTTCTTTTTATTAATTGTTTTCTTTTATTTCAAAAATCTATTGTAAATTCCATATATTCTTTCAAACTGCTCATGTTTCTAAAATAGATTCTCATCCCTGCTCTGCCATATTTTCTTATCAAGCAAGATGACTGCCCAGTTAGGTAGCAGAATGAGGTTTCCTTTTATGAAAATATGCTTTGTGAAAAATCTCCTGTGCTATAATTAAAGGTTGGCTATATATAACAAGACAAGTTTAGAGTGCATTGAACATAATATATGAAGAATTAAGCAACAAATGTGGCATGACAAACTGCCTACTTGGTGCAAAGAAGAAATACTTTTTAGAAGAATACGTCATGGTTGTTTTGAAATCCAAAACTATTTACATGGCTGTTAACACTAAAATATATCTAGGCCCTGATAATGTCCTATGAGGTTTGAAAAGCATGTGGACTCCTTTTTGGAGACATTAATATATGCTGTCAGTATTCAAGCATTTTGAGTTGAATAAAGTGCGATTTGAAACAAATGCTTCCACTTTTCTAATTGGTAAAAAGATTTTTTGAGAAAAATAATTTAATTTGTTAAGTTAAATTATAATAACGTGAAGATCTGATTAACAGTCATATTAGTAGATGGCATTTAGATTACCCAAATACTCCCTAAAGGCTTATGATTTGACTTTTTTATTATTTGAATTAGACAATAGGAAGAGTTAAACAAATCGTAACCACTTGATTCAACATGGTGCGTCGCCAACAAATATAAAAATATGTGTCTATATTTTAGGCTCTTTCAACCATACAAGCTTATTTCTTAAAATTACTATACCAGGCCGCACTCAGGTGAAGGTGGCAGACTGAGATACTCCAGGGCTCCATCCCCTCACAGAAGCTTTGAACAGCTAGCAAAAATTAGAAGAAATATCTTTATCAGGGATCCAGAAAACACTTAAATGAGTGCACTAATAGGGTGAGCACTAATCAAGGAAAAGTTTTCTTAAAAACCAGAGTGTCTCATGGCACCCTGGCTGAATCTGCCCCCACCTCTCACCTGTTCAGCACAGAGCTAGCCAGTTTTCCCAGTAAGGCTCCCAGGTCCCAATACCAGAGGGAGCACAGTGGCACCCCTGCATATGCTGGAAGTATTTATGTCAGGTCCAATCTGTCTGGTGGTGGACTGAAGGACACGCCAACCCAGAACTTGTACTAGATATAGATGGAGTCTCAGAGAGCTCTCCTACAGAATGTTTTTGGGCATTAGAGTTATGCTGCCTAGGGCAAGGGATTTCTGGCTGTAGGACATACAGAGAAGTGCTGCACAGTGGGAAAATTGTTTCCTAGGGAAGAGGTGATATTTGTAAATATGTAAATGGAGGAATTCCCAGTCCACAACTGCATGCCCGATACTAGATGTATGGACAGAAAGGAACAGGGAGGATCTCATTGACCGCCACGGTAAATAGTGCCCCAAACAGCAAGGCTCCTGAGAGCTCTATAAACATCTAAACACCATAAACAGGGCAGACTAGCTCAGGAATTCGTCACCCTGTCAGTGGGCCTTACTCTGGAATTTGTGTTCCCCAATATGACAGACTTAGACTCATTTAATGTTTCCCTACACATGGCTCTTCTGCCCCTTTTATTTGAACCTATATTTAGCACTATGCTTCATAAATATATGTCTCAGAGACTTAAATCTTTAGTCCGTCCATGTGCCAGTTGAGCCATGAATCTCAGCAGAGTTGCACCACCTACTCTCCAGTTCGTTGGACTCATCCAGGACAACTAACAAAGTGATGATGATGGGCAACACCCATCCCAAGGGACAGAGAGTGTTTACAACTGCAGGCAAGATAGTCCATCCATCTGCCCTGTGAGATCTAAGTTCCCTCTTAATTAGAAATAGAGTGGGCATCACCATCCCCAAATCCTCAAGACTGGGGAATGAACATGAGCTAAAGCAGACTTCTTATTCTATTATAGACTTATTATTCCAGCAATGGAATAATGTTTATCATTTGTATAAAGGCAATGGCCACCAAAGATTGAGGGGAGGGAGAGGGAAGAATAGGTGTAATATGGGGGCATTTTTGAGACATGGGAATTGTCCTGCATGATATACAGGCCATTATATATTCTGTCATAAACTACAAAATGGTGTGAGAAAGAGTGTAAACTATAATGTAAACTAAAATCCATGGATCTTAGCAATGATTCAATGTGTGTTCATCAATTGTAACAAATGTCCTACACTAATGAAAGATGTTGTTCATGTGAGTTAATGTGTGAGGTGGTGGGGCATATTGGAATCCCCTTATTTTTTATGTAACATTTATGTGACCTAAAGCTTCTTTAAAAATATATATATATAAAAAGAAAGGGACAGTGACATCCCTATACTTTGTTCTGGAACTAGTCTAATAAAACCCATAGTATGGATAATCTCTGAAGGACAGTAGTTGCCCAAGTCAATATACAAGGATTGGGAAAGGTGTTTTGTTTTTTTTCTTCTACTTTTGTTGTTATTGTTGTTGTTGTTAGTTCCTAGCCTGCAGGAAAACTCAGCCATAATATTAGCTGGATAAAAGCTTGATGAACAGATGCCTCAGAGTCTAAATTTCAATGACAGCATTTTAAAATATCAAATTGTCCAGATTTCAGCAAAAGATTAGAAAACATACAAAGAAACAGGAAGCAATGGCACAGGCAAAGGAGAAGATTAAAACATTAGAAGCCAGAGCCTATGTGGCTCAAGAAATTGAGCACTTGCCTCCCACATAGGAGGTCCTGGGTGTGGTTCCCAGTGCCTCCTAAAGAAGACAAACAAAGAATGAGCAGACAATGAGCAAAAACAATGAGCAGTCAATGAGCAAAA